>SKCR01039620.1:0-235113 GCA_019454045.1 Zanthoxylum bungeanum | reverse complement strand
AAAATATTATTATGAAATCTATATTATGGAATTAAGATCCAAAATAGAATTCCTAGTACCCTTAGGATTAGTGATTTTATTATATTTCCATATTTCCATTAGATGCAGATTTCCTATATTTATTATTATTGTTCATTACTATAGGATTCATTTTCTATTTTGATTTTCTA
Organism: Zanthoxylum bungeanum; assembly: GCA_019454045.1. Lineage (NCBI taxonomy): Eukaryota > Viridiplantae > Streptophyta > Magnoliopsida > Sapindales > Rutaceae > Zanthoxylum > Zanthoxylum bungeanum. Next base: position 234,943 of record SKCR01039620.1, on the reverse strand, counting down.
TGTAGCATATATAAAAACCCCTACCATTGTAAATTCATATAGGGTGAATTCAAGACTTTCTTTCATTATCTAACATGAAAGAAGAAAAATATACGGTGGCTTATCCAATTTCCTAGTCATCATAGCAACCATATCCACCAATGATATGAATTGACTTAATCAAATCAACAGATCACTTAAAAAAGTGCATGATCAGATACCTTCACATGGAAAACATTGCAAGCTTGTAGATACTTATTTTTAAATTAGTTGACCCCATGTAAGTCTCTTGTCAGGTTAGCCATGAAAGTAGATAAAGGAAGATCAATATTACAATCTGTTGGATCTGTGTGTTGGCCAATTCCGTGACAAACAAAATTCAATTGAATTGAACTCTTCTCTCCTCCCACCGATAAAACCCTCTTAACTAAAGAATCAAAAACCATAGTTTTTGAAGATTGAAGCCCCTACCGCTGCACTGATCATGTGTCTGGCAGCATGGGCTTCCCCCTCCTCCACCATCTCTTTATCTTCCAGTTTTATCCTACTCTCTTGTTTTCCTTCTTCTCTTCTCCACCTTTCTTCTTCTATTTTTCATTTTTCTTCTTTTGTTTCGACCAGTGGCTCACCGAAAAATTCTATCTGATAAGCTCACTGACCACAACCTTTTTTTTTTCTCTTTCATTGTCCTTCGTTTCTTGATCTGGTTTCGTTGATTATGGGTTATGGTTGTAATTATTTAAGGAGCTTTTTAATATGGTTCCACTCTTGTGGTAGTAGTAAATCCAATCAAATCTTAAATCTGTGTTAGTATTTTGTTGAATTTTATCTTTCTGTCTTGTGCAGGTACATGAGAGTTGTCACAACAATAAGCAATGGATTTATGAAACTTCACCAATAGGTATGATCAGTTGTGTTTTGTAATGAATTTATTTGTTATTGTAATGACCTTATGTTTTACTATGTGTAGTATGTTATTCTCCTCTGGTCTTGAAATTTGGATTCACCAACTCCTGTCGAGAGTTTGGAAAACTTGACCAGCTCTGTACCTCTACGATCACAAATAGATTTACGTGTGAGTCCGAGCTTCAAAAAGTCATGTGCATTTCATAGTACATAGATGTAGGTTGTCAGATTTATTCTGACTATGCTTGAGTCTTGAGTTTTTTCCTAAGTTTATTTTCAAGCTAATATTGGCCATGTATTTACATCATCATGTAATGTTTTACATATGAAAGATTTTTCATATTTCAAAAAAAAAAGTTCAATTAAGTTGTAATGGGTCTTGAAGATCTCGGAGCAATTAGACAAGCATTTGGAAGAGATTGAATGAAGATTTCAGAGATAAGGTCTGTGTCATGTTAATATAAGTGTTTGAATGAAAAGTTCCAGTGTCTTCATGTTTGAGTGGCGTTCGTTATCTCGTTCGAACATGGTTTGCGGAACAATGCGCGTTCGTCACACATTCCGCCTTTGACGAATTTTGCTTATTTTGGATGCGTTTTTAAAGACTTTTTTAAGGTTTGAAAACCCTACTTATATAAAGAAAGTGTTAGCCACTTTACCTAGGGTTGGAAACATAATATTTAGCGCATCCACATCTTTGTTTCCATCTTATTTAAGAGTTCATCATTGAAGACTCTATTGATCTAATGTCTTCTTTGTTCTTGGTGAATATTTTTTTTTGGTAACCATCATAACACCAAACCTTACTAAACCATAAACTTCAGAGTTCTGAGTTGGGGATTGGTCTTCGAAGTTTCGACAAGAGAAAGTTTGCCCTTGGATTTACTATAAGAGACTTAAAGGTTATGGAGAAGGCTGTTTGGTGCAGGCTCGAGAGTTTCCTTGGAGTATTATAGTTGGGGTAATTGAGTAAGCAAAGTTTTTCTATAGGTCTTTTAATCATCACTGTAAGTTTCTCTTCATAGTGAATTCGAGTGGTAACCTATACATAGAGTGGTTTTTCTTTGCAAAGTATTTTCTACTTCGTAAACAAATCTGGTGTTATTTGTTTGCTTTTTGTTATTTAGTTTTCAGCTCTTTAATTATTACTTATATTAAGAGTGTGGCATTGATTAGACATAAGGGTGTTTGCACTTAGCCATAAAACTCTAACTTAGACTTGTTTTAGATAGAGTAGATTTTAATTTCCGCAGTTTACCCATAGGTGTACAAGGGTGTACAAGGGTCAGAACCTTCTCGTAAATTTCAATTGGTATCAAAGCATAACTTCGATCCTTGACTCTTAAACTATGGATAGAAGTCAACCCATGAAAGGTCTTCATTCTTTGATGGGATAAATTACCCTCATTGGAAGGTTTGCGTGAAAGCATTTCTCAGATCCCTAGATGAGAGGTTATGGATGTCTGTTGAGTATGGGCGGAAATAACATGGTCACCCTAAACGAGGTTTTTAATCCCATGACAAACTCGTCTGGTTTAAAGAGGAGTTTGATGATAGTAATAGAAACAATAAAGACATTAATTCTATACACAATGTTGTCTGCCCCACAGAGTTTAGGAGAGTCTCCATGTGTGAGGTTGCCAATGATGCATAGGAAATATTTGAGATTGTTTATGAGGGCTCATTATCTATTAAGAACTCCAAACTTCAAGAGTTTGCTACAAGATTTAAAGTTTCTTGCATGAAGGAGGATGAAACATTCGATGAGTTCTATGTTGAAATTAACGACATAATTAATTTCAGTTTTAACCTAGATTAGAATATCCTAGTGAACAAAATTGTTAGAAAAATCCTTAGGTCCCTACCTGAAAGATTCCTCCCTAAGATCACTGTTATAGAATGCAAAGACCTAAATCATTTCAAACTAGAGGACCTTGTAGGTAATCTTCATGTGTATGAGTAAACTCCAAGGGTTGAGAAGGTCGAAAAACATGGCTATGAGAACTGTGAGAGTGGAAACCCATGATTAATCAGATGATGATGGATGCCATACTTTTAGAGGATAAATATCTATTTTGTGAAGAAATTTAATAAATTTCTTAACCATAAGAAAAATGGGCATGCTACTGATAAGAGAATGACTGAAAAACATATAGACAATAGGAGTCATCTAAGGAATGGTAGAAAATAGCATAGAAAAGAATAAGGAAGAAAAGAAGCCCAAGCTGTTAGATGTCATGAGTATTAGGGCCCATAGCACATAAGATCCGAGTGTCCTACTTATATGAAGTCGAGAGGCAAAAAAGTCAAGGATGTCTCTCATAGTGATGATGAATCTGAATGTGATTATACTTTTGAGAACTTGTTTAAGAAGAAATACAAGTACATTGTATTTTCTTCCAATGTTATCAGTGGGAAAAGGCTACTGGTTGTGATGTTTTTGCCTGTTCAAAGTTCTCTTATGTCGACTCTAAAGATGATGATGATCTTCAGGTAGCTTATACCGAGTTTATAATGAGAGCTTAGCTACCAATAAGACTTGTGTTGAGGTCAATAGGAAGCTAAAAGAAATTGAACACGATATGAACGAAGTCCAAGCCAAGCTAGGCAAGAGTCTTATTATTGTTGATGACCTCAAGGAGAAAAGTAGGGAGTTAGTAGATAAGTCAAATTCTTAGAGAAAGAATTTGAAAATGCTGGAAATACATATATCTGTATTTTCTAGTGGGACTGAGAAGGCAGATTACCTATTAGGCATTGGTATGTCCCCTTGTGAAAAGAAAGGTTTAGGCTTCATTAAGTCAAGCTGTGACGTGGCTTCTTCTTCAAAAATTATTTTTGTCACAGCTCAGTCTATACCTAATCATGTTGAACTTACTCCTCAATGTGGCTTGGGAAAGAAATTTGTTGACCAGAGTCAAGTGATCTCCTCATAATATTTCTCATTCTATGAACCAACCTCAACAAGAGGTTATTTTAGTAAACCTTATTCTCGCATGAGGTTTGAACCTGTTTGTCATCACTGTAGGAAATCAGAACATATTAGACTCAAGTGTTTTATGTTGAGCAAATAGAAGAAGAGATCTAGTAGTGCTTATGTCACGACCCAAAATTGGAGCCAATGACAACTGGGTAAATACAAAAAACAAAGTTGGTTCAAAGACCAGTCACAAAAAAAAAAAGCTCGAAAAATTGTTCCGTCACGGTGCTCGATGATTTTATATTTTTGACCCTCAGTGGCGCTTGTATATGTTTTTCATTTCGGCTTGACCGAGGTGCTTGTTATGTGGTCCAGACCATCGGAAAATGGCTTGCCCATACCCTGCGATATGGTTTATATATTGTCTGGTATGTGAACAACTGAACAGTGGACGCTCGATATGTATTTTTAAAAAGTTTGCATCAAGATTTCTTTTTGATTTCAACATATTTGGGTTTTGGGGAAAAACATGATTTCAAAAAGATTACATTTTGATTTTGTTACATTTCGATATTGTTTATATTATGATATATGATATGATATGTTTCTGTCACAGCGCTTGTACATGATTTTTATGGTTTTATAATTTGATATGATATGTTTCCGTCGTGGCGCTTGTATAGGGGTCTGTCCAACTGCAATGGGCCGACCCGCTACCCTATGTCGATAGGGGATCGTTTCATTCATTGTTCGATCTGTGCACGCGAGGGCATTGGGAGCCCATTATGTTTCGTCCAGTTGAGTTATGCTGGATGCTCGATATGAATTTACGATGATGGATTTTGAAATTGATTTTTGTTTACTGTAAGAGAATTTTTCAAATGCGCTTTCAAAAAGGTTTTGAAAGAGATTGACTTACATTTTCCATTTTAATGATGATAGAGATTGACAGATTTGAGACTATCAATATTATAAGAGTATTATAATTATGTGTCACTTCTGGTTGTGGTGATAGATGTATTTGTTTGTATAAGAGTTTACATTCGTTATAAGAGTATGTATGTAAGTTTATAGTTAGTCATGAATATTTTGAGTATTAAAATGGTGATGTATGTCTTGTTGTCAGCCATATAAAATTATATGTGCGATGGGATATGTACGTATGTAAACTTTGATATTGATATCGTTTACATATATGATATAGAATGACATTATGTGAAATGAATGAGTTTCATTTTGTATTATGGATAAAATAGATAGTATGAAATTTGTATTATGTTTCCATTTTTGGTACTGTATCTGATTGCCTGTAATGTGTTATGTTCCTCATTTTTGATGATGAATGTGATTAGCTGTATAAAATATGTGTTCGGCCTTTTTGTTTTCTATTGATGGATGAGTTTGGAAATGGTTTGAGCGTGTTCCTTGAATGTGTTTGATTTCGAATGATTAGTTGTAAAGATAAGAAATTTTGAGGACAAAATTTTTTATAAGGAGGGGGAATGCAATATCCTGAGTTTTTCGGAACAGTGCGGAAAATTTTCGAATTAAAGTTGAAGATTTGGAAAGGGATAGTATTTGAAAAAAAGACTTTATGTGTTGGAAAATAGGTTGGAATATTTTTTAAGTGAAGCTTCATAACGTTGAAAAATGCTGATTTCAAGAACCGATTGCACGATTCCTATTTATATCGTTACAACGTAAATGTTTCTCATTTGGGCTATAAAAATAACAATCGAACTTCGATTGAGCTGATTCTTGAACCATCAGACTTTTTTTTCCGAGATGAACACTTTTATGTTGAATACTTTTTGAACTTTGCATCAGAATGGGTTTAAAAAATCAAATTTCTAAGGAAACCCCATGATAGGAGCCTGATTATAATTTTGTGGGGATCTGAACGTAAATTTCAGAAATTTTTCTATAAATACCCTCAAGTTTCAGAAATTACGAAAAACTAAAAGCTTCCCTAAACACACACCCGACCCCCTCCTGTCGTTTTAGATTTGTGGTGACGCAGGCTAAATGGCCACCGTCGGCTGGCGCACCACCACAGAAAGGTGCGTCGGCTCACCCCACCCTCCAGCTGCCGGCGGCCAGCTAAGGGATGTCAAAATCCGACGAAATGACGTGAAGAACACGGTGATGGGTTTTTCGATCCCTGCTCGTCGCTTCATTTCACGACTCGAGCTACCCGTCAAATCGAAGCTCTCGGAGAGTAGTACAAGTTGACAGTGACAAATTTTTCTGTTCTGTGCACGGTTGTACATGAAACAATGGAGAAAGATTTGGTGAATAGTGACCTATGGTGAACAGTAGCTCCAATCAGAATTCCATCGATTCTAGCGCGTTCGTGGGATCATTTGGAGTATTTATATTCCCCGAAATCTCTGTAAGACCTACCGATTAAAATCCGCTAATTTCAAGTTTTCCGCTAAATATTCAGATATATCCAGTAACTTCGTATAATAGCGTAATGTTATAAATTAAATTGTTTGAGTATTAGTATATTGAATATGTGCATTTGGTAGAATCTGAGTGAAACGGATCGAGTTGGATCGATCCGATAGATTATATAAGTTTTCGGTAAAAGTGGGCTTTACTTGTATTAATGTGTTTTGATCGTAATGATAAATATGACTCATATCTAATGTTATGATAGTGTTTAGATAAATCCAGGTAGGTTCAGAGGGTTCGGGACCCTTCCGTAGCGTTGTGAAAACGTTTTCGGAAAATTTTTCAAAAACACGTAAATCGAGGATTTAAGTTCACTAGTGGCTCGATGGTATTTTAAGAATAATAGAACTGAAATAATTGAAATCTGACTTAATTTGATTGTCCCAAAAGATCCGGAAGTTGTCATAGTAAAGTAAAAATTCTGTAAAGTTACGATTCTGACAGCATTTCGCCATTTATTTTGGCAAACTTGACTAGGACCTGGAGCGTTCGCGAAGTCAGGTAAGTAACTCATGTTATGAGTTCTTTTCGAATTATTCATTTCGCGTTATATATATATATATATATATAATATATATATATATATATAATATATATATATATATATATATATATATATATATATATAGACGATTGAAAGGTTTATCATAGTTAAAAGATGGATTTCAGAAAGGACTTCGAGATTGTGTATAATTGAGTTAGTCGACCATCACAAGTATGACTTTTATAAATTTTATGATATGAAGTGAGATGATCTTAATATCTGTATGTATGCATGGATGTGTTTTGAAGTGAAATATTTGAGGATAATGTTATGATATGAATTGAAAAGTTTGATGAGTTTGATGGCTACATGTTCGTATTGATGCATGTAGTGTATTAACACGTAATGGTTTGTATATGTATGTGATGATAAGCTGTGAAAAATTTGAGTGTACAAGATAAGTAAGTGAAATAAGTTTGTTATCGATTCATAAATGTGATTATTTGTATAGAGATTATGATGGTTAAGTGAGATAAGGAATGGGTATAAGCTAAGTTCTCTCCGAACGAATATGTTTATTTGGTAAAGATATTGTATTAAATATTTTTAAATAGAAATTCTAAAAAATGAATATGATTTATCAATAAATTAAGAGATATTAGGACTATGAAAGAGATGACATTTGAATTCGTAGTAAGGTGTATATCCGTATGTTTGAAACATATATATATATATATATATAAGTATTTGAATGATGTTCGGATTGTTTGTCGTGTATGTGTTTGTGTATGATTAATCATGTGATGAGTTAATTGTATAGGGTATGTGCGTCTGTGTGTATCTTTGATTGGATGATTCGCGGTGTAGTAGTCGAGCTAGTTAGGAATCCGTTCGGACATAATTCATCTCATACCTATTCTAAAATAGGTAATGAGTCTCGTACGAGCATTGTATGTGTAAGCCAGTCATATGTTTATATTATTTGACGATGTGTTCTCTGATGTACTAAATGTTATATGTGCTTCATTATTGATTATACGATGATTGTATGTATGCCTGATTGTATGTATGTGTATATTAGAATTCGTAAGATGTATGGACAGTGTATGGTTATGTGAAGTGTGCTACGTTATGAGCGAATGCATATGAAATCTGAATGATAAGTTATTGTAAGGTTACTGTCATTAATGAAAGTTAAAGTAAGTTTGTTTTGGTAGTGAAGATAGTTTGTAATTGAATAGAAGAAAGTATGTTTTGAATTGAAGGAAATATTCTATTTTATCGATTTGATGATATTTTAAAGATGCTTAATCGTAATAAAGTATGAGAAATCTGACTCCACGTCTTATATGATGGAAATGGATTCGATGAAAAATGACTTGTTTTGTGATGTTCGGGTTGATGCTTTGTGCGATTTGAATGTTCGACTAATAGATTGACATATATGTGAATATGTAGATTTGAGAATTTTTCATGGTAAAGTATAAAGGATAATAAAAGTCGATCAATCTAAACTCACACCAAATAGTTTTCCAGTTTTGCAGGTTAGATACCTGGTGGGTCTTTCAACTTTGGAAGTCATGCTCGAGATGCGGATAACCCAAGCAGCAGTCACCCTCGCAAGTGTCTTGAGAGAATTTTAAGAAGTTTAGGATATTTTGTTTTTTTAAGTTGTCGTGCTGAGCACGCTGTTTGTATATATTAAGTAAATATTTTGATTCCTTATGATGTTGTGGTCACATGGTCCTTGAGTGTTTGTAGATGAATGGAACCTGAATCTTTGGAGGTTGTATCACCAATTCCTATTCGAGACAGAACTATTCCAGTGGTTGACGGCTTCATTTCATGTATTGTACTTCCTCCCTTACCAGAAAATGCGTGTGACATCAAAACATGCATTCAGATGATACAGTAGTCAGTTCAGTTTGGGGGGAATGCAACTGAAGATCCTAATGCCCACACCAACAACTTCCTGGAAGTTTACGACAGTTTCAATTACAATCGAGCAGCTGAAGAAGCAACGAGACTGCATGTTTTCTCATATTATTTGAAAGACAGAGCTAAGGTTTGGCTACATTCACTACCAGCAAGTTCCATCACAACTTGGAACACTCTAGCCACCACATTCCTTGCAAAGTATTTTCCCCCAGCCAGAACTGCAAATCTGAGGAATGACATCACATATTTTATGCAACATGACTCAAAATCCCTCTGCCAAGCTTGGGAAAGATACAAGGAGTTGCTCCAGAAATGTCCTCACCATGAGATTGCAAAGTGGAGGAGCTTTAATGGCAAAAGGAGAAGATCAGGCCTGAGACCTAATTGAAGAAATGGCCAACAACAATTCTTTATGGCCAATAGAAAGGAGCATGATCCAAAGAATAGCAGGAATCCACGAAGTCGAAGCCAATACAACAATGAATGCCAAGTTGGAGCAAATGTGCAAATGCCTGGAAACACTTAGCATGCAAGTTGTAAACATCACTGGTGCCATAAGTTCACCATATGGAGGAGCATCAGAGGCAAACCAACATGATGAGACGGTGAATTATGTCAACAATTTAACAGATAGAGAAACAATCCATATTCAAACACCTATAACCAAGGGTTGAGGAATCATCCCAATTTCGCATGGAGCAATAATTCAGGGCAAAAGAACAATCCACCATCCAGATTCCAACAACAGAATAAATGTTGGATAATTATGACCCATAGCATCACTATATTGTACATAACATGGTGTTGTTGTACAAATTAACTATGTGACAAAGGAAATTGCTCTTTTATCATGTGTAATTGGATTACTCGAATATATAAATGATAAAAGTCCTTATGATTAGTTCCGGATTAATAAGATATGAGACAGTATTAATCCAAAATGGTTGATCATTAATTATCCCTAGTCATATTATTATCGAGAATGGACATCGATAATGCAGAATAGACTAGTATTGCACTTGTGCGTGTTATGGAAGCGTAACAATATAGTTCTCATATATTTAAGTATTGGATACTTATGTAAGTGTGATAGGAGGTTGTGTTAACCGATGGTACGGAAACAACTTCACTCTGGATAGACCCCTCAGAATCCCATTGGTAGTATGACTATGTGTCTATGGGAATCCGAATCAGGGTAGGTGTATTTGGTCTTAACCTGAGACTTGCATCGCTAATACTTGCGACAATCAATATACTTTGGTTTTGGTCGTCCGGGGCTTTAACAGGTTCTGTGTACGCCTCTTCTGGGTATATTGAGAATCGTAGTGTATTGGGTGTGATGTCAAGACGTAAGTATCACTTCAGTCATATAGAGATGATGATCACGCATGGATACAGAACTGGTACTCTAAGTGCTATAGCCATCGGGGAAGTATGACTAGGTCATGACTTTCCGATCATAAAGAGACTAGTTGCTTGTGATCCGATATATGCTTCGTACAGGGCAGACACAACTCCAGCCCCAGGCCTTGCATGTGACATCTGATATTGGACCGTAATACGCAATACTATGTATACTACGCCTGACAAAGATTACATATTCGTTTATAGAATATTTATGGAGAATTGGGTAGGCACGGTGCTTTGCTAGAAGCCAACCATGTCTTGTATATCGGTAAGAACGTGGTACCGAGTACGCACGTATTCGGATAGTCCGTTGATCGTATTTACTGCCAACATATCCAAGGATCTCTTGGGGTCGCATCCCAAAGATTCACTGATGATGTTTGACTCGAACAATATTAATCTGGGATTAATTAAGAGAGAAAATATTAATCTGGGATTAATAAAGAGAGAAAATTAATCTGGGATTAATTACGGCAAGTATTAATCTGGGATTAATTATCAGAGAAAGAATTAATCTGAGATTAATTGCGTCGAGAATTTATCTGGGATTAAATTCGTCGAGAGGAAAGAACGCGATTAATTTGGAATTAATCGATAAAATAAATTTAATAGTTAAATTATATTTTACTATTTAATTTATTTACTTGGGCTAAATAATATATTAGATATATTAATTGAAATTGGATTTCAACAGAAAATTAAATTGAATTTTAATTTTAGCGAACGAATAAATTTGGTATTGATTCGCGAGCAATTTTCGTAATTATTTTACTGGGGATTATTCTTTAATTAAATTGGATTTAATTATACCACGACGAAAATTCTTTTAATCAAATTAAACGAATTCGAGCCCAAGTGTGTTGAGCAAGCCTGCTTGAATTTTGAATTTAAAGTGGGGCCCACTTTACTTACATCATTAGTCACATTTGGTGATAAAATGGATGATGGGTTACGGAGAAGGCTGTTTGGTGCAGGCTCGAAGAGTTTCCTTGGGTATTATAGTTGGGGTAATTGAGTAAGCAAAGGTTTTTCTATAGGTCTTTTAATCATCACTGTAAGTTTCTCTTCATAGTGAATTCGAGTGGTAACCTATACATAGAGTGGTTTTTCTTTGCAAAGTATTTTCTACTTCGTAAACAAATCTGGTGTTATTTGTTTACTTTTTGTTATTTAGTTTTCAACTCTTTAATTATTACTTATATTAAGAGTGTGGCATTGATTAGACATAAGGGTGTTTGCATTTAGCCATAAAACTCTAACTTGGACTTGTTTTAGATAGAGTAGATTTTAATTTCCGCTGTTTACCCATAGGTTATACAAGGGTGTATAAGGGTCAGAACCTTCTCGTAAATTTCAATTGGTATTAAAGCATAACTTCGATCCTTGACTTTTTAATTATGGATAGAAGTCAACCCATGAAAGGTCTTCATTCTTTGATGGGATAAATTACCCTCATTGGAAGGTTTGCGTGAAAGCATTTCTCAGATCCCTAGATGAGAGGTTATGGATGTCTGTTGAGTATAGGCGGAAATAACCCATGGTCACCCTAAACGAGGTTTTTAATCCCAATGACAAACTCATCTGGTTTAAAGAGGAGTTTGATGATAGTAATAGAAACAATAAAGACATTAATTCTATACACAATGCTGTCTGCCCCACAGAGTTTAGGAGAGTCTCCATGTGTGAGGTTGCCAAGGATGCATAGGAAATATTTGAGATTGTTTATGAGGGCTCATTGTCCATTAAGAACTCCAAAATTCAAGAGCTTGCTACAAGATTTAAAGTTGCTTGCATGAAGGAGGATGAGACATTCGATGAGTTCTATGTTGAAATTAACGACATAATTAATTTCAGTTTTAACCTAGATTAGAATATCCTAGTGAACAAAATGTTAGAAAAATCTTTAGGTCCCTACCTGAAAGATTCCTCCCTAAGATCACTGTTATAGAAGAAAGCAAAGACCTAAATCATTTCAAACTAGAGGACCTTGTAGGTAATCTTCATGTGTATGAGAGTAAACTCCAAGGGTTGAGAAGGTCGAAAAACATGGCTATGAGAACTGTGAGAGTGGAAACCCATGATTAATCAGATGATGATGGATGCCATACTTTTAGAGGATAGAATATCTATGTTTGTTAAGAAATTTAATAAATTTCTTAACCATAAGAAAAGTGGGCATGCTACTGATAAGAGAATGACTGAAAAACATATAGACAATAGCAGTCATCTAAGGAATGGTAGAAAATAGCATAGAAAAGAATAAGGAAAGAAAGGCCCAAGCTGTTAGATGTCATGAGTGTTAGGGCCCAGAGCACATAGGATCCGAGTGTCCTACTATATGAAGTTGAGAGGCAAAAAAGTCAAGGATCTCTCATCTCTCATATGATATGAATCTGATGATTATACTTTTGAGAACTTGTTTAAGAAGAAATACAATTACATTGTATTTTCTTCCAATGTTATCAGTGGGAAAAGGCTACTGGTTGTGATGTGTTTGCTGTTCAAAGTTCTCTTATGTCGACTCTAAAGATGATGATGATCTTCATGTAGCTTATACCGAGTTTTTATAATGAGAGCTTAGCTACCAATAAGACTTGTGTTGAGGTCAATAGGAAGCTAAAAGAAATTGAACACGATATGAACGAAGTCCAAGCCAAGCTAGGCAAGAGTCTTATTATTGTTGATGACCTCAAGGAGATAAGTAGGGAGTTAGTAGATAAGTCAAATTCTTAGAGAAAGAATTTGAAAATGCTGGAAATACATATATCTGTATTTTCTAGTGGGACTGAGAAGGCAGATTACCTATTAGGCATTGGTATGTCCCATTGTGAAAAGAAAGGTTTAGGCTTCATTAAGTCAAGCTGTGACGTGGCTTCCTCTCTTCTAAAATTATTTTTGTCACAGCTCAGTCTATACCTTATCATGTTGAACTTACTCCTCAATGTGGTTGGGAAAGAAATTTGTTGACCAGAGTCAAGTGATCTCTCCTAATATTTCTCATTCTTTGAACAACCAACCTCAACAAGAGGTTATTTTAGTAAACCTTATTCTCGCCTGAGGTTTGAACCTGTTTGTCATCACTGTAGGAAATCAGAACATATTAGACTCAAGTGTTTTATGTTGAACAAATAGAATAAGAGATCTAGTAGTGCTTATGTCACGACCCAAAATTGGAGCCAATGACAACTGGGTAAATACAAAAAACAAAGTTGGTTCAAAGACCAGTCACAAAAAACAAAGCTCGAAAATTTGTTTCCGTCACGGTGCTCGATGATTTTATATTTTTGACCCTCAGTGGCGCTTGTATATGTTTCATTTCGGCTTGACCGAGGTGCTTGTTATGCGGTCCAGACCATCGGAAAATGGCTTGCCCATAACCATGCGATATGGTTCATATATTGTCTGGTCTGTGCACAACTGAATAGTGGACGCTCGATATGTATTTTTAAAAAGTTTGCATCACGATTTATTTTTGATTTCAACAGATTTGGGTTTTGGGGAAAAACATGATTTCAAAAAGATTACATTTTGATTTTGTTACATTTCGATATTGTTTATGATATTATACGATATGATATGTTTCTGTCACATCGCTTGTACATGATTTTTATGGTTTTATAATTTGATATGATATGTTTCCGTCGTGGCGCTTGTATAGGGGTCTGTCCAACTGCAATGGGCCGACCCGCTACCCTCTGTCGATATGGGATCGTTTCATTCACTGTTCGATCTGTGCACGCGAGGGCATTGGGCGCCTATTATGTTTCGTCCAGTTGAGTTATGCTGGATGCTCGATATGAATTTACGATGATGGATTTTGAAATTGATTTTTGTTTACAGTAAGAGAATTTTTCAAATGCGCTTTCAAAAAGGTTTTGAAAGAGATTGCCTTACATTTTCCATTTTAATGATGATAAAGATTGACATATTTGAGACTATCAATATTATAAGAGTATTATAATTATGTGTCACTTCTGGTTGTGATGATAGATGTATTTGTTTGTATAAGAGTTTACATTCGTTATAAGAGTATGTATGTAATGTTTATAGTTAGTCATGAATATTTTGAGTATTAAAATGGTGATGTATGTCTTGTTGTCAGCCATATAAAATTATATGTGCGATGGGTATGTACGTATGTAAACTTTGATATTGATATCGTTTACATATATGATATAGAATGACATTATGTGAAATGAATGAGTTTCATTTTGTATTATGGATAAAATAGATAGTATGAAATTTGTATTATGTTTCCATTTTTGGTACTGTATCTGATTGCCTGTAATGTGTTATGTTCCTCATTTTTGATGATGAATGTGATTAGCTGTATAGAATCTGTGTTCGGCCTTTTGTTTCTATTGATGGACGAGTTTGAAATAGTTTGAGCGTGTTCCTATGAATGGGTGTGAATTGAGATGATAAGTTTGATGTATTTTTGGTATGAAATATTTGATTCGATATGTTTTGTTTTGAAATAGCATAGTTCGTATTGTTGTATGAAATATGTAACTTTTGAAAAAGTGTAAAGTGAGGTGGCTTCTGAATACAAATAAGATTATAACGACATGTGTTTGATTTAGAATGATTAGTCGTAAAGATAGAGAAATTTTGAGGACGAAATTTTTATAAGGAGGGGGAATGCAATATCCTGAGTTTTTCGGAACAGTGAGGGAAAATTTTCGAATTAAAGTTGAAGATTGGAAAGGGATAGTATTTGAAAATAAGACTTTATGTGTTGGAAATAGGTTGGAATATTTTTTAAGTGAAGCTTCATAGCGTGAAAAATGCTTGATTTCAAGAACCGGTTGCACGATTCCTATTTATATCGTTATACACGTAAACGTTTCTCATTTGGGCTATAAAAATAACAAACGAACTTCGATTGAGCTGATTCTTGAACCATCAGACTTGTTTTTCCGAGATGAACACTTTTGTGTTGAATACTTTTTGAACTTTGCATCAGAATGGGTTTAAAAAATTAAATTTCTAAGGAAACCCTATGATAGGAGCCTGATTATAATTTCGTGGGGATCTGAACGTAAATTTCAGAATTTTTCTATAAATACCCTCAAGTTTCAGAAATTACGAAAAAAAAAAGCGTCCCTAAACACACACCCGACCCCCTCCTGTCGTTTTAGATTTGTGGTAACGCAGGCTAAATAGCCACCATCGGCTGGCGCACCACCACAGAAAGGTGCGTCGGCTCACCCCACCCTCCAGCTGCCGGCGGCCAGCTAAGGGATGTCGAAATCCGATGAAATGACGTGAAGAACGCAGTGATGGGTTTGTCGATCCCTGCTCGTTGCTTTATTTCACGACTCGAGCTACCCATCAAATCGAAGCTCTCGGAGAGTACTACAAGTTGACAGTGACATATTTCCTGTTCTGTGCACGGTTGTACATGAAACAATGGAGAAATATTTGGTGAATAGTGACCTATGGTGAACAATAGCTCCGATCAGAATTCCATCGATTCTAGCGCGTTCGTGGGATCATTTGGAGTATGTATATTCCCTCGAAATCTCTGTAAGACCTCCCGATTAAAATCTGCTAATTTCAAGTTTTCC
Organism: Zanthoxylum bungeanum; assembly: GCA_019454045.1. Taxonomy (NCBI): domain Eukaryota; kingdom Viridiplantae; phylum Streptophyta; class Magnoliopsida; order Sapindales; family Rutaceae; genus Zanthoxylum; species Zanthoxylum bungeanum. Next base: position 219,282 of record SKCR01039620.1, on the reverse strand, counting down.
GCTAAATATTCAGATATATCCAGTAACTTCGTATAATAGCGTAATGTTATAAATTAAATTGTTTGAGTATTAGTATATTGAATATGTGCATTTGGTAGAATCTGAGTGAAAACGGATCGGGTTGGATCGATCTGATAGAATATATAAGTTTTCGGTAAAAGTGGGCTTTACTTGTATTAATGTGTTTTGATCGTAATGATAAATATGACTCATATCTAATGTTATGATAGTGTTTAGATAAATCCAGGTAGGTTCCGAGGGTTCGCCATTTATTTTGGCAAACTTGACTAGGACCTGGAGCGTTCGCGAAGTCAGGTAAGTAACTCATGTTATGAGTTCTCGAATTATTCATTTCGTGTTATATATATATATATATATATATAGACGATTGAAAGGTTTATCATAGTTAAAAGATGGATTTCAGAAAGGACTTCGAGATTGTGTATAATTGAGTTAGTCGACCATCACAAGTATGACTTTTGTAAATTTTATGATATGAAGTGAGATGTTTGATGATCTTAATATCTGTATGTATGCATGGATGTGTTTTGAAGTGAAATATTTGAGGATAATGTTATGATATGAATTGAAAAGTTTGATGAGTTTGATGGCTACGTGTTCGTATTGATGCATGTAAGTGTATGAACACGTAATGGTTTGTATATGTATGTGATGATAAGCTGTGAATAATTTGAGTATACAAGATAGTAAATGAAATAAGTTTGTTATCGATTCATAAATGCGATTATTTGTATAGAGATTAGGTTGGTTAAGTGAGATAAGGAATGGGAATAAGCTAAGTTCTCTCCGAACGAATATGTTTATTTAGTAAAGATATTGTATTAAATATTTTTAATTAGAAATTTGAAAAATGAATATGATTTATCAATAAATTAAGAGATATTAGGACTATGAAAGATATGACATTTGAATTCGTAGTAAGGTGTATATCCGTATGTTTGAAACATATATATATATATATATATATATATATAAGTATATTTGAATGATGTTCGGATTGTTTGTCGTGTATGTGTTTGTGTATGATTAATCATGTGATGAGTTAATTTTATAGGGTATGTGCGTCTGTGTGTATCTTTGATTGGATGATTCGCGGTGTAGTAGTCGAGCTAGTTAGGAATCCGTTCGAACATAATTCATCTCATACCTATTCTAAAATAGGTAATGAGTCTCGTACGAGCATTGTATGTGTAAGACAGTCATATGTTTATATTATTTGACGATGTGTTCTCTGATGTACTGAATGTTAAATGTGCTTCATTAATGATTGTACGATGATTGTATGTATGCCTGAGTGTATGTATGTGTATATTAGAATTCGTAAGATGTATGGACATGTATGGTTATGTGAAGTGTGCTACGTTATGAGCGAATGCATATGAAATCTGAATGATAAGTTATTGTAAGGTTACTGTCATTAAAGAAAATTAAAGTAAATTTGTTTTGGTAGTGAAGATAGTTTGTAATTGAATAGAAGAAAGTATGTTTTGAATTGAAGAAAGTATTCTGTTTTATCGATTTGATGATATTTTAAAGATGCTCAATCGTAATAAAGTATGAGAAATATGACTCCACGTCTTATATAATGGAAATGGATTCGATGAAAAATGACTTGTTTTGTGATGTTCGGGTTGATGCTTTGTGCGATTTGAATGTTCGACTAATAGATTGACATATATGTGAATATGTAGATTTGAGAATTTGTCATGGTAAAGTATAAAGGATAATAAAAGTCGATAAATCTAAACTTGTAACAATTTAATAATTCTGATAAACTGCTGATATATTTGTATTGTTTGTTTGTAGTACTAGTATGGTTACTTATTGAGTTTTATAACTCACACCAAATAGTTTTCCAGTTTTGAAGGTTAGATACCTGGTGGGTCTTTCAACTTTGGAAGTCATGCTCGAGATGCGGATCACCCAAGCAGCAGTCACCCTCGCAAGTGTCTTGAGAGAATTTTATGAAGTTTAGGATATTTTGTTTTTTTAAGTTGTCGTGCTGAGCACGCTGTTTGTATATATTAAGTAAATATTTTGATTTCTTATGACGTTGTGGTCACAGGGTCCTTGAGTGTTTGTAGATGAATGGAACCTGAATCTTTGGAGGTTGTATCACCAATTCCTATTCGAGACAGAACTATTCCAGTGGTTGACGGCTTCATTTCATGTATTCTACTTCCTCCATTACCAGCAAATGCGTGTGACATCAAAACATGCATTCAGATGATATAGTAGTCAGTTCAGTTTGGGGGGAATGCAACTGAAGATCCTAATGCCCACACCAGCAACTTCCTGGAACTTTCAATTACAATCGAGCAGCTGAAGAAGCAACGAGACTGCGTGTTTTCTCATATTCTTTGCAAGACAGAGCTAATGTTTGGCTACATTCACTACCAGCAAGTTCCATCACAACTTGGAACACTCTAGCCACCACATTCCTTGCAAAGTATTTTCCCCCAGCCAGAACTGCAAATCTGAGGAATGACATCACATCTTTTATGCACCATGAGATTGCAAAGTGGCTACAAGTCCAAACCTTCAACAATGGACTTTCTGGACTAATGAGAACCACAATAGATGCTGCTGCTGGAGGATCTTTAATGGCAAAAGGAGAAGATCAGGCTTGAGACCTAATTGAAGAAATGGCCAACAATAATTCTTTATGGCCAACAGAAAGGAGCATGATCCAAAGAATAGCAGGAATCCACGAAGTCGGAGCCAATACAACAATGAATGCCAAGTTGGAGCAAATGTGCAAATGCCAGGAAACACTTAGCATGCAAGTTGTAAACATCACTGGTGCCATAAGTTCACCATATGGAGGAGCATCAGAGGCAAACCAACATGATGAGACGGTGAATTATGTCAACAATTTAACAGATATGTAAACAATCCATATTCAAACACCTATAACCCAGGGTGGAGGAATCATCCCAATTTCGCATGGAGCAACAATTCAGGGCAAAAGAACAATCCACCATGAGGAATCATCCCAATTTCGCATGGAGCAACAATTCAGGGCAAAAGAACAATCCACCATCCAGATTCCAACAACAGAATAAATGTTGGATAATTATGACCCATAGCATCACTATTTATACAGAACATGGTGTTGTTGTACAAATTAACTATGTGACAAAGGAATTTGCTCTTGTATCATGTGTAATTGGATTACTCGAATATATAAATGATAAAAGTCCTTATGATTAGTTCCGGATTAATAAGATATGAGACAATATTAATCCTCAAAGGTTTGATCATAAATATCCCTAGTCATAGTATTATCGAGACTGGACATCGATAATGCAGAATAGACTAGTATTGCACTTGTGCGTGTTATGGAAGTGTAACAACATAGTTCTCATATATTTAAGTATTGGATACTTATGTAAGTGTGATAGGAGGTTGTGTTAACCGATGGTATGGAAACAGCTTCACTCTGGATAGACCCCTCGGAATCCCATTGGTAGTATGACTATGTGTCTATGGGAATCCGAATCAGGGTAGGTGTATTTGGTCTTAACCTGAGACTTGCATCGCTAATATTAGCGACAATCAATATACTTTGGTTTTGGTCGTCCGGGGCTTTAACAGGTTCTGTGTACGCCTCTTCTGGGTATATTGAGAATCGTAGTGTATTGGTGTGATGTCAAGACGGAAGTATCACTTCAGTCATATAGAGATGATGATCACGCATGGATACAGAACTGGTACTCTAAGTGCTATAGCCATCGGGAAAGTATGACTAGGTCATGACTTTTTGATCATAAAGAGACTAGTTGCTTGTGATCCGATATATGCTTCGTACGGGGCAGACACAACTCCAGCCCCAGGCCTTGCATGTGACATCTGATACTGGATCGTAATACGCAATACTACGTATACTACGCCTGACAAAGATTACATATTCGTTTACAGAATATTTCTGGAGAATTGGGTAGGCACGGTGCTTTGCTAGAAGCCAACCATGTCTTGTAAATCGGTAAGAACGTGGTACCGGTACGCACGTATTCGGATAGTCCGATGATCGTATTTACTGCCAACATATCCAAGGATCTCTTGGGTCGCATCCCAAAGATTCACCGGTGATGTTTGACTCGAACAATATTAATCTGGGATTAATTAAGAGAGATAATATTAATCTGGGATTAATAAAGAGAGAAAATTAATCTGGGATTAATTACTGCAAGTTTAATCTGGGAATAATTATCAGAGAAAGAATTAATCTGGGATTAATTGTGTCGAGAATTTATCTAGGATTAAATTCGTCGAGAGGAAAGAATGCGATTAATTTGGAATTTATCGGTAAAATAATTTAATAGTAAAATTAGATTTTACTATTTAATTTATTTAATTGGGCTAAATAATATATTAGATATATTAATTGAAATTGGATTTCAACAGAAAATTAAATTGAATTTTAATTTTAGCGAACGAATTAATTTGGAATTAATTCGCGAGCAATTTTCGTAATTATTTTACTGGGTATTATTCTTTAATTAAATTGGATTTAATTATACTGCAACGAAAATCTTTTAATAATCGGATTAAACGAATCCGAGCCCAAAGTGTGTTGAGTAAGCCTGCTTGAATTTTGAATTTAAAATGGAGTTCACTTTACTTACATCATTAGTCACCTTTGGTGATAAAATGGATGATGGGTTTTGGTGGAAACTTATAAAATACTCCACACATTTAATTGGCCAAAAAGAAAATGATTTTGGCCGAATGGATTTTGGCCGAATGGAAAAAGAAATGATCAAAAGGCATATATTGCTTTTCTTTTGAAGATTTGCTATTCCCACTGACATTTCATTTATTGCCTATAAAAGCAACATTTGCTTTTCACTTAAATAATTGAAAAAAAGGCTTATTCTCACTTTTGAAGTTGGAAGAAAAATAAAGAAAAAGCAAAAGGCTTTTCTCTGATATTGATTGGCCGAATAAAGAAAATCAAAAGCTCTCTGCTTTACTTTTCTACACCTGGCCGAATGAGAAACAACAAACAAAGCCATTGACCTGTGAAGGTTTGGCCGAATGCCCTGTGTGTTGTTGCATTTGGCCGAATGGCTTATTCCTTTGAGGAGGCCGAAAATAAAACAAAACAAAAGGGCAAGTTTGCTTTCTCTCTGAAATGGCCGAATGGCCTCTTTACCATCCTGGGCGATTTCTTCTTTCTCCATAGGGCAAATTTGCTTCTTATTGGGAGATCAAATTTGTTCCATTTATTCTTGCTAGCACATATAGGGATACTCACCCAAGAGCTTGGAAACTTCAACATCTATGAAAAGTTTTGAACTCAACCGATCAATGTAAGTCATCCGCAACTTATTTTTGATTTTATTCACACACGAATCACGCTTAGAGATCCCGTGGCATGTCTAAGACACTTACAATGGTATCAGAGCGAGATCTAAGCATGATTTAATTTCTAGGGTTTATAGACTTTATTTAGGGATTTTTGCTTGGAGCTTGTAAATGCCTAAATTGGTTGTTTGGACATGGTTGGATGATGATGACTTGGAGTTATGCATGATTGATTTTGTGAAAAATTGATTAGATTATTTTCCCTAAAATCTATATCTTGGCCGAACACCCTAAGAATTGCTCATGGTAATTTTTTGAATTAAACAATTGGATATGTTGATTCACATGAAATTGAATATTATTGTTGATTTAATTAGATTGAAATCAAAATTGGATGTTAATTTCATGTATTGCCGTGAGATGTGAAGCATGTTATAGAATTGATTTTGCCCCAATTTTTTGTTAGACATGAATGTGGGAATTAGGCATGATTAATTAGAGTAAATTAATGTTTTGGAAACATTAGGTTAATTAATTAATTATGGTGATTGCACTTTATTTGAGTTAATTTATAATTTGGAATGTTGTATTAATTTAATTGTTGTATTTGGGCTAATGGACTTGGTTGGGCCAAATTTTAGTCTTGGATTATTTTGGGCCTAAACCATTTCCATAAAGTCCAAAATATGATTATTGGGCCTTTAATAATTTAATTGGGCCTAATGGGTCAAAATTGATTCTATGGCAAATGGTGATTCCTGATGGGCCTAGGCATTATGGGTTAGATCCATTTTGGCCGAAAGCCCAAGCCTAAAGAATTAATTAAAAGCCCATTGAATTTTAATTAAATAGTATTGGATATTAATTGGGCATGTGAGACCCATTAAATTGGATTTGGAATCCAAGTCTTTAAGGCACATAAATAAGTGTAATTATTTAATTTGGAATTAAATATGGATTAGTATTGGATACAATTTAAATTTGATTTAAAATTATAGTTCGATATAATTCAAGAATACTTACTTTGAGTATTTATTCTTAAACGAGTTTGACTCGAGCAAATCAATCGTTGTATGAACATTGGATGGTCATTAATTAAAGATTAATTAATTGGATTAGATTGATTGAATAACATGCTTTGTGTGAATACTTGGATGTATGTATGAATAATGTATATCAGATGGATATTAGAAGGGTGATGGCAATTTGGAAATTGTTGTAATAAATTTAGAATTTATTAAATTGGACCTGCGTGTCCGACCTATTATCTCCTTATCTCATTGTATTTCTCTTCTCACCATTCCCCTCAATGTAAATGAGGTTTCTTTAGAAGTATTATGTAATTGGGTAGAAGTAAGAATAGTGCTAGCGGGAGAGAGGAAATGGAGAGATTTGTTCTAGGAAAAAATTGTATTATATATCCATCTGCATATCATTATTATTTTATCGCGCCTTATTATGCTTTTAGAATGCATGCTTAAGGGTGTATGATGAGACCTAATTAAAGATAATAATTGTTTGCCAATTTACGCGAAAAACCCTCACAAATATTAAGCGTTTTCCTTCCATTGAGTGATTCATTCTCAAGATTCAAGATTGGCACTGGTTTATTGGCCAAAGTCAAGACCTTTGTCCATCGCGGATGTGTTTGAATCATGAAGGTTTTGTTCCATATCGCATGTCTTGTCCAAGTTGTGATTTGTTGGCCAAAGTCAAGGTTACTTCTTGTCCATCGACATCGATTACAAAGCTTTCCAAAGTCAATGGGTTCCGCTTAACTGGAATCATTAAGCTTGTTGAGCCAAAGCCAAGGCTTAGTTGATTCAGAAGAAACGTTAGGGAATATATTGGATATATTGGCATATATTGTTGGTTTTATTTAGGTCCCAAGATCATAACAAGCATGAAAATAATGTGTGAATACATCAAAGGAGGTAGCGGAATACTCACATCGATCGGTTGAGACGATTTGGTGAAGAACAAAATTGATTTTCACCTCCAAAAATGCCACTGCAGTGACCAGTCCACTGCACACTGTTTTTCAGTTTTGGTTCACCTTTTGAGCTTCGAATCTTCGTCGTTTGATTCCCGGCTCGTGGGTAGGTTTCCCTATCACCTTCGTATGTCTCCTAGGAGTGTGCTAGCACTTGGATCTTGCCACAAAACCCTCAAATATCCTCCCTCATTCACGCCATTTTTAGGCAGTCCATGGCAGCCCCTTGGGCGTGCATTTGAGAGGGAGAAAGAGAGATGGAAAAAAAGAGAGAGAGAGTACATGTGTAGAGATATTTTTTGCCTTTTGAACTTTAGGTAAAACCATTTCACTTTTACCCTAAACTTGGTAGGTGTGGGTAAATGGTTTTTCAAAAGCAAAACAAGGTAGTTGGGTGGTAGGTACACCTACCACACATGAGCCCCACATATTTGAATTCAAAATTCAAATATCTCTACGAACATTTGCCGCGGCTCGGTTCCGTTTAATCCGATTAAACGAACTTCCGTCGTTAAATAATTAAATCTAATTTAATTAAATATCGATGCCTCGCAAATTTATTACGAACGTCGTTTACGAATTAATTCTAAATTAACTCGCTCGTTCGTATTAAAGTCTGACTTTAATTTCGTAATGAAATCCAATTCATATTAATATATCCGATATATTAATTTTAGCCCATTCGAATAAATTAAATAGAAAAATCAAATTTAACTATTAAATTTATTTTACCGATTAATTCCAAATTAATCGCGTTCTCTCTCTTTAACGATATTTTATCCCAGATAAAATATCTCCGTAATTAATCCCAGATTAATTTTCTCTCTCATCGAATTAATCCCAGATTAATTAAAGTGCGAGTCATACATCATCGGTGAATCATTGGGAAGCGACCCATGAGATCCCCGGATATGTTGGCAGTAAATACGGTCGTCGGACTATCCGAACACGTAAGTACCAAGTACTACGTTTTACCGATTCACAAGACAAGGTTGGCTTCTAGCAAAGCACCATGCCTACCCAATTCTCCGGAAATATCCTTACAGGAATGAAGTATCTGTATCAGGCGTAGTATACATCGTATAGTGCATATCGATCTAGTATCGGATGGTCACGTGCTAGGCCTGGGGCTGGAGTTGTGTCTGCCCCATACGAAGCACATGTCGGATGTCTGGTAACTAGTCTCTATAATCGGATATATATGACCTAGTCATAATATCCCGATGGCCGCGCAGCACTTAAGAGCACTAATACCGTATCCTACGTGACATCATCTCCACTATGACTGGAGTGATACTTCCGTCTTGACATCACACCCAATACTCTACGATTCTCAATATACCCAGTATTGGCGTACACAGAACTGGTTAAAGCCCTGGACGACCCCAACCAAAGTATATTGATTGTTGTAAGTATTAGCGGTGCAAGTCTCAGGTTAAGACCAAATACACCTACCCTGATGTCGGACTCCCATAGAAACACAGTCATACTGCCAATGGGATTCCGATGGGGTCTATCCAGAGCGAAGCTGTTTCCCGTACCATCGGTGAAACACAACCTCCTATTACACTTACATGAGTATCCAATACCCAAATATATGAGAACTATGCCGTTGTGCCCTCACAACGCGCACAAGTGCAATACTAGTCTTTTACGTATTTATCGATGTCCAATCTCGATAATACTCTGACTAGGGATATTAATGATTTATCCTACGTGGACTGATACTGTCTCATATCATTCTCCGTCCAGGAACAAATCATAGGGACCTCCATCATTTATACATCTAAGGTGATCTAATCACAAATGATAAGAGAGCAATCTCCTTTGTCACATAGTTAATTTGTACAACAACACCATGATCTGTACAAATAGTGACGCTATGGGTTATAATTGTCCAACAATCTCCCACTTGGCCTATAGCCAGTCACTCGAGTGTCTTACACCCGAACTATGTACGGTTGGCTCAAACTGCTGAGAAAAGGTTTTCGTCAGCGAATTTACATGATTATCGTCTGATGCGATTTATACGATCATCACATCGCCATGATGTATGATCCGAACGAATCAGATGAATATCGAAGTATATAGCTGGATCGTTGATGAGACCATTAATTCTTTAGCCTGTGCTGACGCTTAGCTCAGCCGCTAACAGAACTTTATCTAATCTAATTAGATTTATTATCGACCCAAATGGCTTCATTGCTGTCTCAACTGCAGCAATAATCCGTATTTTTTGTTTATATGGTAACAGTATCTTGCTTGGAAGATTTCCAGCTCACTATTCCGGTATTCAAACTTTATAGTACCGTTTGCGACTTACAGTCGTCTTTATCGGTTTGGAAACTTGCTACAGCGATCCCAGTCACTTCAAGTTCTCCCTTCTCCATAGACTAAGACAGCATCCTTAGTTCTCTGAGATACTAACGGATGTTCTTAACTTCAATCCAGTGACTATCACTCGATTGGTCTGATTGTGTCTCCATATGCTCAAAGCGTATGAGACACCAGGTCACGTACATTTTAAATGTACAATTTCTCAGAGAGTGTTAACAACTTTAAATCTATCCCAATAGATCTTTATCCTAGAATAAAGGTTGTTACTCCTAAGAATTCTACGGAGAATTATCTCGAAAGCCAAGCTCTCACCGATTGTTTTATGGGAATATCATTTCCAAGAAATGACATATATTATCAATTTTATACAGGACATTCATTGTCAGTACGCTCCCACTAACCTCCTTATATACACAAGAATTATTTTCGTTTTGAATTAAATCATAAACCATTATGATTACATCAAAACGTCAGCTCCAAGAACCTTATGCTTGCTTCAATCCAAACATGGATCGAAAAACCCGCAAACCTAGTTTGCTGGTTTAGGTACGACAAAATCGTCAGGATGTTATAAACATCCTCCAAAAGGTTTCTGTTTAAGGAAAGCGATTTTGATCTTTAACTGATACATTTCATAAATGTACAATTCAGCAAGCATTATCCAAATGGATTTACCGTGGCAACATGTAAAAGGTTGAACCGTAATCAACATAATGTTGATAACGATACCTTTTCGCTAAAAGCCTAGCTTTGTACGTTGGTGTGTTGCCATCCATGTATGTCTTCCTTGAAGACTTTTAAGTACCAATAGGCACAATGCCTTACGGTACATCAACTAGTGTCTAAACATAGTTGGTATACATGGAATCCACTTCGGACTCATGGCACTTTGCCATAAAAGGGAGTCGATACCTTGTATCACTTCCTCAAACGTAGTCGGTTGGTCTACCTCAACAAGATTGACATCTTTATGAGGTGAGATCAGAAACCCATACCCCAGGTTGTTTTCTGATTCTCTCAGATCTACGCTGTTCTTGTGTATTCGAAGATTAATGGTATAGTTTCATCATTGATGAACTATCTGTGTTCCATTAAAGACTTCATGCCTTGAACAGTATTACTCCGATTTTCATCGAGTTATACCATCCTCCCATTTACCATTGCATATCGGTATTCCTCTTAGGAAAACCGCATGGTGAGCAACAATAACATTGTTCTCTCGTGAGATGCATAAGTACTATACTTATGGTTTCCCTAGGATAACCTATAATTGGCACTTATCCTATTTGGGTTTTAGTTTGGTATCATCCAAACATATGCCTAGCATACCCAAATCATCAGGAATGAGAAACCCGGTTCTTTCCCGTTCATATCTAATATGATATCTATCAAACAGATTTATATGGAACCTTATTCTAAATAAGTATTTCACTATTAATGCATATCCGTTGAAGGAAATGGTAGCTCAGAGCGACTCATGATTAACCTTATCATGTCCAACAAAATTCGGTTTCTCCGTACGGACACATAGTCAAACTTACGTGTCTCGGGAGGAGTCCTCATTGAAAGAATACTATACTCTTTCATGTATGTTTGAAACTTACTGCTTAAGTATTTTCATTACGGTCTTACCGCGACGGTTTAATACTCTAGACGATCTGTTTGTTCACTTCATGTCGAAACTCTAAAAGTTATCGATTTGTGTTCTTCAAAAGAAACACATAACCATAACGTGATGCCATATCCGTTAAGGTCACGAAATATTCATATCCACATCTAGCATTGCTAGATATGGGCCCACTTACTTCACTATGAATAAGGCTAACAGATCGGTGGCACTAGTACTTTTACCAAGTAAATAGTGTTTTAGGCACTTTGCCCAATAAACTAGATTCGTAGACTTTATTTGAATAGAATCAAATTAGTCCTAGTACCCACTCTTCGAAGTGTGGATATACGAGTCTTGTTTGATTGTGTCCCAGACAACAATGCCACAATTAGTTTCTTAACTGATCAAATCAGTTTGAGCTATTTATTTGTCATGTTTTATATTTGAGATATTATTTATATTCAAAATATAAATTCTGTTACTCACATCTAATGTGTTTATCTTAATATCATTCTTTATATAATGAAACACTTTAGTGTTCTAGAATATAAAGGTCTATCCGCAACGGATTAAACACTGATATAAAGATAATGTTTCTAGTCAAACTAGTTACATTATAAAAGTTCCTAATTTAAGTATATACCTAAAAGGTAGTTCCTAAACTTAGGATTCTACGGTCCAAACAGCGACTTTCGTCCCGTTTCCGATTCGCAGATTAATCTCAGCTTGAAGTCAGTATCCTGCTCACAGCAGATTCTGAACATCAATCCATATAATTTATGTACCATACTAAGTATTTTAAAATCCAATTTTAATACTAGTATTAGACATAATATTGACAAACATTCTTAAAGTCAGAGCCTTGCCATTTCTTTAATTCCTTTGTGTCTGTCATATCCAAACGACAGTCACTTTAGGATATGTCATTTATCTTCCCAGAAGATCATAATGATTTTGCCTTTGCCCTTTCAAATATTTCAGAAGCCTTTGGCCAAGCCTTGGGTTTCTAGAATATTGAAGTATGGTGCGCCTTGCGCCACTTACCTAATTGCAACGTTTGACTTTATCTCCTCGAGAATAGTCTTTAGCCCTCCAAGAGTTATTTATTGCAATTTTAATACTTCTTAAATCTAAACATAGATTTATGACAAGTATATCGAATTAAGCACTTAAGTTATCATCACATAAATCTTCCAAAGATTATGCTCTACTATTTGCTTAATTCTTGGCTTAGGCATAATAGGTTATTTTATCAAATAAAGTAACTTATTATTTATTTCCAGGACCATCCTGAAATTATTCCCAATTTGAAAAAAATATAGTCGTTTAAATACATTTTCACCTAGGATTATGTTTTAAACACTAATCTTTTATTTATCTTGATTCTAATAGTCCAACTATTTAATCAACGATTTGTGGTACTATGTATTATATTGATTATTATAGTCCAACTATACAATCAAAAATAATTTAAATCAATTAACCTCAATTACATTGATCACTATAATCCAATTATAAAATCAACTGTAAATTGAAATTAATTAATTCAAATATATTGATTACTATAATCCAATTATATAATCAACTATAATACAGTCCAACTGCTTATTAAAACAACAATTTAAATATTAGTCCAACTAACATTTAATTTATATGACGAATAATTTGAATGAGTGCGTATGGCAAGTAATTAAACGAATATTGCAAATTCAATTCTTGCCTCCCACTATTTTTCGGCGAGCCTCTAACCCTCTGTCGAGTACTCGGGAAACCGTGTTTCCTAGTGGGCTAGGATCCCGTTAAATAACACACAATCTTGACTTTGGCCAACAAATTGTATGATATTTAACTAGGTAGATCTCAAAGATCAATTGGATCCAATCCAATTCCTAGATCCAGTAGGCGGATATCCAAATCCTAAACATATATCTTATATATGTCAATACATCCAATGTATTACCTAACCTTTTTCCTCTGAATCAACTAAGCCTTGGCTTTGGCACAACAAACCTAGTTATCCCAGTCAAGCGCGACCCATTAACAATGGAAAGCTTCGTAATCAATGTCGATGGACAAGAAGTGGTCTTTGACTTTGGCCAACAAACCACAACTTGGACAAGACACCAATATAGAACAAAACTCTCGTGATTCAAACACATCTTCGACGGACAAAGGGCTTGACTTTGGCCAATAACCCAATGCCAGTCTCGGATCTTGAGTAAGAATCACTCAATGGAAGGAAAAACGCATTATATTTGATGAGGGTTTTTCGCGTGCAAATTGGCTACCAATTTATTATCTTTGTTAAGGTCTCATCATCATACACCCTTAAACATGCATTCTAAACACATAATAAAGCGCATATGAAAATAAATAATAATGATATGCGGATGGATACTTAACACATTTATCCTAGATCAAATCTATCACTTTCTCTCTCAAACTAGCACTTGTATTACTTCTACCCGTTAAACTACACTTATAAAGAAACCTCATTTACATTGAGGGGAATAGGTGAGAAGAGAATACAAAGAGAATAGAGGTGATAAGGCTGGACACGCAGGTCCAATTTAATAAATCGAATTTATTACAACAATTTCCAAAATTGCCCCCACCCGACTAATATCCATCCGATATACATTATTCATTCATCACAACCATGTATTCACACAAGCATGTTATCAATCAATCTAATCAAATTAATTAATCTGATAATTAGTGAACATCCAATGTTCAAACAACGATTTGATTTTGCGCGAGTCAAACTCGTTTTTGCGAATAAGTACTCAAAGTATGAATTCTCGAATTAAATTAAACTACAACATTAAATCCAATTTAATATGTATTTAATACTAATTCACTATTTTAATTCCAAATTAAATATTACACTTTAATAATAAACCTTTTACGACTTAAATTCCAAATTTAATCGTTACGGGTCTTAAAGCCCGATTAACGTCCAACGTCAGTTTAATTCAAGTCCAATGGGCTTTCAATTAATTTCTTTAATTAACCCGCTCATTCGTATTAAAGTCCGACTTTAATTTCGTAATGAAATCCAATTCATATTAATATATCCGATATATTAATTTTAGCCCATTCGAATAAATTAAATAGAAAAATCAAATTTAACTATTAAATTTATTTTACCGATTAATTCCAAATTAATCGCGTTCTCTCTCTTTATACGATATTTTATCCCAGATAAATATCTCCGTAATTAATCCCAGATTAATTTTCTCTCTCATCGAATTAATCCTAGATTAATTAAAGTGCGACTCATACATCATCGGTGAATCATTGGGAAGCGACCCATGAGATCCCCGAATATGTTGGCAGTAAATACGGTCGTCGGACTATCCGAACACGTAAGTACCAAGTACTACTTTTTACCGATTCACAAGACAAGGTTGGCTTCTAGCAAAGCACCATGCCTACCCAATTCTCCGGAAATATCCTTACAGGAATGAAGAATCTGTATCAGGCGTAGTATACATCGTATAGTGCATATCGATCTAGTATCGGATGGTCACGTGCTAGGCTTGGGGCTGGAGTTGTGTCTGCCTCGTACGAAGGACATGTCAGATGTCTGGTAACTAGTCTCTATAATTGGATATATATGACCTAGTCATAATATCCCGATGGCCACGCAGCAGTTAAGAGCACTAATACCGTATCATACGTGACATCATCTCCACTATGACTGGAGTGATACTTCTGTCTTGACATCACACCCGATACTCTACGATTCTCAATATACCCAGTATTGGCGTACACAGAACTGGTTAAAGCCCTGGACGACCTCAACCAAAGTATATTGATTGTCGTAAGTATTAGCGGTGCAAGTCTCAGGTTAAGACCAAATACACCTACCCTGATGTCGGACTCCCATAGACACACAGTCATACTACCAATGGGATTCCGAGGGGGTCTATCCAAAGTGAAGCTGTTTCCCGTACCATCGGTGAAACACAACCTCCTATTACTCTTGCATGAGTATCCAATACCCAAATATATGAGAACTATGCCGTTGTGCCCTCACAACGCGCACAAGTGCAATACTAGTCTTTTACGTATTTATCGATGTCCAATCTTAATAATACTCTGACTAGGGATATTTAATGATTTATCCTACGTGGACTGATACTGTCTCATATCATTCTCCGTCCAGGAACAAATCATAGGGACCTCTCATCATTTATACATCTAAGGTGATCTAATCACAAATGATAAGAGAGCAATCTCCTTTGTCACATAGTTAATTTGTACAACAACACCATGATCTGTACAAATAGTGACGCTATGGGTTATAATTGTCCAACATATATAGGATATATGTTTCGGACTTGGAGGTCCACCTACTGGATCTAGGAATTTGATGGGATCTAATTGATCTTAGAGATCTACCTAGTTAAGTTTCATACAACTTGTTGGCCAAAGTCAAGGTTGTGTGTTATTTAACGGGATCCTAGCCCACTAGGAAACTAGGTTGCCCGAGTACTCCACAGAGGGTTAGAGGCTCACCGAAAAATAGTGGGAGGCAAGTATTAAATTTGCAATTTCGTTTTGATACTTGCCAATACACGCTCATTTCATTTTTCTTCATTAATTATTAATATATTAATTGGACTAATATTTAATTTTTGTTTTAATTAAACAGTTGGACTGTATTCAAACTACTTCATTTGTAGTTGGTTATATAATTAGATTATAGTAATCAATACATTTGAAAGTAACCAATCAATTGTAGTTGATTATATAGTTAGACTATAATAATCATTATATGTAATTGTACCTGAAATCGTTGATTGGATAGTTGGACTATAGCAATCAAGATGACTGAAAGATTAGCGTCAAAGGACATAATCCTGGGGAAAATATCTTTAACGACTTTAATTTTCAGATTGGAAGTAGAACCTCTCGAGCATGAGCCCGGAGTTGAGCGAATAGTAGAGCATGAGCGTAGAAAGACTCATTGTGATGATAACTTTAGTGCTCATTCCGTTATTCATAGCTAGAGCTTCTCAAAAGGATATATCCCAAGTTGTGTGCCTAAACTATAGCAAACGGGGTCACTAGAAGTGTGATTGCATATAGACAAGGCAGAAATGAAGGAAGTGAAGGTAGGACAAGGTTTCGGCTTCAAGAATGTTTGTTATAAACATGTTCACTACTGGTTTTAAAATTAGATTTTGATACTAGATGTGATACATGAATATATGTACTGATGTCCGGGATCTGTTGATAAGCAGGAAACTGGCTTCAGATGAGATCGACCTACAAGTCGGAAACAAGACGAGAGTCGCTGTTTTGGCCGTAGAAACCTAAATTTTGGAACTGCCATTTGGGCATGTACTTAAATTAGGAAACTGTTATAATGTATCTTGTTTGACTATGAACATTATCTCTATATCTAGTTTTACCCATTGCGTGTATACCTTTATATTCCGAAACACCGGGTGTTTTTGTTTATAAATATGATATCGAGATATACACATTAGATGTGAATAACAATATTTATATTTTTTGAATATAAATAAATCTCAAACATATAATATGACAAATAAATAGCTCAAATTGAGTAAATCAAATGAGACTTATTTGTGGTATTGTCATCTAGGATGCATTAACAAGATTCGTATATCCACACTTTCAAAAAGTGGGTACTAGGACGGATTTGATTCTAATTCAAATGATGTCTACGAATCTAGTTTATTAGGCAAAGTGCCTAAAACACATTTTACTTGGTAAAAATGCAAGTGCCACGATCTGTTAGCCCTTGTTCATAGTGACGTAAGTGGGCCCATATATAGCTAGGCTAGAGGTGGATATGAATGCTTCGTAACCTTTACGGATGTGTATCTTATGAAACACAAGTCAGAAACTTTTGATAAATTCAAAGAGTTTCGACACGAAGTAAGAAAACAGACCGGTAAAAGTATTAGAACATTGCGGTCAGACCATGATGGACAATACTTAAACATATGAGTCCCTCTGAGCTACCAATTTCCTTATAGGGATACGCATTAAACAGTGTAATACTTATTTTGAATAAGGTTCTATGAAAATCTGTTAGACAGACTTCATATTAGATATGAATAGGAAAGAAACCTGATTTCCCATTCCTGAAGATTTGGAATGTTGGGCATACGTTTGGATGATACCAAACTAGAACTAAAATCGGACAAGTGCCTATTTGTAATTGGTTATCCTAGGGAAACCAAAATATAGTACTTATACAACTCACAAGAGAACAATGTAATTGTTGCTCTCCATGCGGTTTTCCTAAGAGGAATTCCTATATGCAGTGGTAAGTGGGAGGAAAGTAAAACTCGATGAAAATCAGAGTAATACTATTCCAGGCATCGAGTCCTTACTGAACACAAATAGTTCATCAGGGATGAAACTGTACCACAATCTTCGAATACACAAGAACAACGTAGGGCGGAGAGAGTTAGAAAACAACCTGAGAGGTATGGATTTATGATCTCACCTCATGAAGATGTCAATATTATTGAGGAAGACAAACCGGCAACGTATGAGGAAATGATACAAGGTATTGACTCCTTTTATGGCGAAGTGCCATTAAGTCCAAAATGGATTCCATGTATATCAACCAAGTTTGGATACTGGTTGATGTACCAGAAGGCATTGTGCCTATTGATACTATATAAGTCTTCAAGGAAGACATTTATGGATGGCAACAAATAAATGTACACAGCTAGGCTTTTACAGAAAGGGTATCGTCAAAGACATAGTGTCGACTACGACGAAACTCTTTCACATGTTGCCATGATTAAATCCATTTGGATAATGCTTGCTATAACTGCATATTTCATTTATGAAATATGAAAACTGGACGCCAAAACCGCTTTCCTTAATGGAAACCTTTTGGAGGATGTTTATATGCAACATCCTGATAGTTTTGTCGGGCCAAAACATGCAAACAAGGTTTGCAAGTTAAATCGATCCATTTATGGATTGAAGCAAGCATTGCGTTCTTGGAACCTGCATTTTGATGTAATCATAATGGTATATGATTTAATTCAAAATGAGAATAATTCTTGTGTATATAAGAAGGTTAGTGGGAGCGCACTGATAATTAATGTCCTATAAGTTGATGATGTATTGCTTCTTAGCAATAACATTCCCATACTAAAATCGGTGAAAACTTGGCTTTCATGAAAAATTTTCCATAGAATACCTGGGAGAAGCAGGCTTTATTCTAGGAATAAAGATCTACTGGGATAGATCTAGAAAGCTGCTGACACTCTCTCAGTGTTCGTACATTTTGATATGTACGTGACCTGATGTCTCAAATGCTTTGAGCATATGTAGACGCAATCAGGCCAATCCAAGTGATGGTCACTAGATTGATGTAAAGAACATCCTTGAGTATCTTGGACGAACTAAGGATGCTTTTTGAGAATATGAGGAAATGAGAACTTGAGGTGACTGGGTTCACCACTACAAGTTTCCAAACCGATAAAAATGACTATAAGTCGTAATAAGGGTACTATATAGTTTGAATAACGGAACAGTGAGCTGGAAATCTTCCAAGCAAGATACTATTCCTGAATAAACAACAAGAGCGGAATATTGCTGCAGTTGAGGCAGCATTTTAGATCTAAATAATCCTAATTAGATTAGGAGTAATTCTGTTAGCAGCTGGGCTAGGCTACATCACAGGCTAAAGAATCACGGTCTCATCAATAATCCAAGTATGTACTTCGACTAATTTCATCTGATTCGTTAGATCATACATCGTGGCGATGTGATGATCGAAGTAATCGCATCAGATGATAATCTTGCAAATCCGCTGATGAAAGCTGTTTCTCAGCAGAAGTTTGAGCGACCCGTACATAGTTCAAGTGTAGGACACCTGAGTGATTGGCTATAGGCCAAGTAGGAGATTGTTGGATAATTATGACCCATAGCATCACTATTTGTACAGAACATGATGTTGTTGTACAAATTAACTATGTTACAAAGGAAATTGCTCTTTTATCATTTGTAATTGGATTACTCGAATATATAAATGATAAAAGTCCTTATGATTAGTTCCGGATTAATAAGATATGAGACAGTATTAATCCATAAAGGTTTAATCATTAAATATCCATAGTCGTAGTATTATCGAGACTGGACATCGATAATGAAGAATAGACTAGTATTGCACTTGTGCGTGTTATGGAAGCGTAACAACATAGTTCTCATATATTTAAGTATTGGATACTTATGAAAGTGTGATAGGAGCTTGTGTTAACCGATGGTACGGAAACAGCTTCGCTCTGGATAGACCCATTGTAATCCCATTGGTAATATGACTATGTGTCTATGGGAATCCGAATCAGGGTAGGTGTATTTGGTCTTAACCTGAGACTTGCATCGCTAATACTTGCGATAATCAATATACTTTGGTTTTGGTCATCCAGGACTTTAACAGGTTATGTGTACGCCTCTTCTGGGTATATTGAGAATCGTAGTGTATTGGGTGTGATGTCAAGATGGAAGTATCACTTCAGTCATATGGAGATGATGATCACGCAGGGATACAGAACTGGTACTCTAAGTGCTATAGCCATCGGAGAAGTATGACTAGGTCATGACTTTCCGATCATAAAGAGACTAGTTGCTTGTTATCCGATATATGCTTCGTACGGGGCAGACACAACTCCAGCCCCATGTTGGTTTCTATAATTAGTCCCAAGGAAAGATTAAGCAATAGAAATACAATAATCGTACATGCAAAGCTTGAAGGATGGCGGAAACATACTTACAAAGCTATGTGACGAAAATGGTGATGAGGATCCTTGAGCCTCCAAGGATGAAGTTTCGGCCAAGCAAGAGATGGAGAGAAGCTTCAAATCTTTGAGTATTCCAAGCTCCAAATGCGTTTCCCTATCACCTCTTTTGTTCCTTGCTTGTGCTAGCAAAAATGGAGAATTATAAAACAATTTTCTGCCTTTGTATGTGCAGCTCACGGCGTGAGCAAGAGAGAAAAAAGAGGAGAGTGTTTCACTTTTAATTTTGTTCCCTTTGCATGTGAAAAACCGTGAGAGACAAAGGAAATGAAAAGTGATATGATATCTAATACCAAAAGAATTTTTTAATGCAAAAAATCCTTCAAAACCGTGCATGGCTTTCCCTCCAAAATGAAATCCATCATTGCCATCATTACCACACTTTGAGATTAGAGACAATGTATCATCCCTCAAAGGTGACTAGATACATCCACCATCTATTCGTATTAAGTAATGAGATATCGCGATGTGATTTCCGGATATCACTCGATTCAAAATACGAATGTGTCCGCAAACACTTTCGGGCTCGGTTTCGTTAATTCCGAATTAACGAATTTCTATCGCGACGTGAATTAAATAATTACGCCTTGCGAAATTACTATTCAGTTCGCTAATGAATTAATTCTAAATTAATTCGTTTGCCCGAATTAAAATCCGATTTTAATTCCGCGTCGAAATCTAATTTCGTTTAATAATATATCGAATATATTATTTTATCGATTAATTCCAAATTAATCGATCTCTCTCTCTCTCCTAATAAGGCATTTTATCCAAGATAAAGTTTCTCCGTTATTAATCCAAGATTAATAAAGTTCGAATCAAACATCATAGGTGAATCTTCAGGAAGCGACCCAAGAGATCTCCGGATATGTTGGCAGTAAATACGGTTGTTGGATAATCCAAACACGTACGTACCTCGTACTACGTTTTTACCGATTTACAAGACAAGGTTGGCTTCTAGCAAAGCGCCATGCCTACCCAATTCTCCAGAAATATTCTTACTGGAATATTAAATCTATATCAAGCGTAGTATACCGTAGTATCGCGTACTTCGATCCAGTATCGAACGATCACATGTTAGGCCTGGGGCTGGAAGTGTGTCTGCCCCGTACGAAACATATATTGGACATCAAACAACTAGTCTCTTTAAATCGGACAATCCTGACCTAGTCATATTGTCCCGACGGTTGCAACCTTTTATAGAGTACTAGTTCTGTGTCCTGCGCGATCATCAACTCCATATGTCTGAAGTGATACTTCCATCTTGACATCACACCCAGTACACTACGATTCCTGATAAACCCAGAAGTGGTGAACACAGAACCGGTTAAAGTCCCCAACCACCAAAACCAAAGTTTACCGATTGTCGCAAGTACTAGCGATGCAAGTCTCAGGTTAAGACCATATACACCTACCCTGATGCGGCCTCCCATAGACACGCAGACATACTACCAATGGGATTCCGCGGGGTCTATCCAGAGCGAAGCTGTTTTCCGTACCATCGGTAAAACACAACCTCCTATCGCACTTGCATAAGTATCCAATACTTAAATATATGAGAACTATGCCGTTGTGCCCTCACAACATGCACAAATGCAATACTAGTCTATTCCGCATTATCGATGTCCGATCTCGATAATACTCCTACTAGGGATATTTAATGATTAAACCTTTTATATTGATACTGTCTCATATCATCTCAATACGGAACTAATCATACGGACTTTTGCCATTAATATATCAAAGTAAATAATTTTACAAAACGGCAAAAGGCAATTTCATTATCACATAGTTAATTTTGTACAATAATACAATATCATTTACAAAACAGTGACGCTATGGGTCATAATGTCTAACACCCCAGGCCTTGCATGTGACATCCGATACTGGATCGTAATACGCAATACTACGTATACTACGTCTGACAATAATTACATATTCGTTTACATAATATTTCTGGAGAATTGGGTAGGCACGGTGCTTTGCTAGAAGCCAACCATGTCTTGTAAATTGGTAAGAACGTGGTACCGGGTACGCACGTATTCGAATAGTCCGATGACCGTATTTACTGCCAACATATCCAGGGATCTCTTGGGTCGCATCCCAAAGATTCACCGATGATGTTTGACTCGAACAATATTAATCTGGGATTAATTAAGAGAGAGAATATTAATCTGGGATTAATAAAGAGAGAAAATTAATCTGGGATTAATTACGGCAAGAATTAATCTGGGATTAATTATCAGAGAAAGAATTAATCTGGGATTAATTGCGTCGCGAATTTATCTGGGATTAAATTCTTCGAGAGGAGAGAACGCGATTAATTTGGAATTAATCGGTAAAATAAATTTAATAGTTAAATTAGATTTTACTATTTAATTTATTTAATTTGGCTAAATAATATATTAGATATATTAATTGAAATTGGATTTCAACATGAAATTAAATTGAATTTTAATTTTAGCGAACGAATTAATTTGGAATTAATTCGTGAGTGATTTTCGTAATTATTTTACCAGGTATTATTCTTTAATTAAATTGGATTTAATTATACCGCGACGAAAATTCGTTTAATCGGATTAAACGAATCCGAGCCCGAAGTGTGTTGAGCAAACCTACTTCAATTTTGAATTTAAAGTGGGGCCCACTTTACTTACATCATTAGTCACCTTTGGTGATAAAATGGATGATGGGTTTTGGTAGAAACTTGTAAAACACTCAACACATTTAATTTTGGAAATTCATCGCTCTCTTTGCCTGGCGTGTTTGGCCGAATGGCCAAAAAGAAAATGATTTTGGCCGAATGGAAAAAGAAATGATCAAAAGGCATATATTTATTTTCTTTTGAAGATTTGCTATAAAAGCAACATTTGCTTTTCACTTAAAAAATTGAAAAAAGGCTTATTCTCTCTGACTTTTGAAGTTGGAAGAAAAATAAAGAAAAAACAAAAGGCTTCTCTCTGATATTGATCGGCCGAATAAAGAAAATCAAAAGCTCTCTGCTTTACTTTTCTACACCTGGCCGAATGAGAAACAACAAACAAAGCCATTGACCCGTGAAGGTTTGGCCGAATGCCCTGTGTGTTGTTGCATTTGGCCGAATGGCTTATTCCTTTGAGGAGGCCGAAAATAAAACAAAACAAAAGGGCAAGTTTGCTTTCTCTCTGAAATGGCCGAATGGCCTCTTTACCATCATGAGAGATTTCTTCTTTCTCCATAGGGCAAATTTGCTTCTCATTGGGAGATTAAATTTGTTCCATTTGTTCTTGCTAGCACATATGAGAGTCAAATGAAGGTGATAGAGATACTCACCCAAGAGCTTGGAAGCTTCAACATCCATGAAAAGTTTTGAACTCAACCGATCAATGTAAGTCCTCCGCAACTTATTTTTTGATTTTATTCACACACGAATCACACTTAGAGATCCCGTGGCATGTCTAAGACACTTACAATAAAGGCCAAGAGTATGAAAAGAACCAGAAATAAAAGAAATGCTTGCAGAGATGTTCAAAAAAGCAAGAAGCCAAATACGATGCTATGTTTCAAGCCCAAACAACATTCAATCAAAGCCAATCAGCATCTATAAAGGCACTAGAAAATCAAATAGGACAACTGGCCAATGCTTAGAGTTACAGACCGCAAGGTACCCTTCCTAGCAACACAGAACCAAATCCAAGGAACCGAGGGAATGAGCAATGTCAAGCCATTACTTTGAAAAGCGGTACTGAGATCAACAAAAATATTGGAGTCAAGGCATCCACTGAGGAAGTTCCAAAAGAAAGCAGCGAAGCAGAGCCACAGATGGAGGAAAAAGAGACAAAAGGAAATGATCGAGAAAAATTCAATCCACCTGTACATTTTCCACGGTGTCTCCAGAAAAGTAAACTAGACAAGCAGTTTGCTCAATTCCTGGAGATCTTCAAAAAACTACATATCAGCATTCCATTTGTAGAAGTTTTGGAACAAATGCCCTGCTATTTCAAATTCATGAAAGACATTATGTCACGAAAGAGAAGATTGGGAGATTATGAGACAGTAGCATTGACAGAAGAATACAGCGCCATCATTCAGAGGAAGTTTCCCCCAAAGTTGAAAGATCCTGGCAGTTTCACCATCCCTTGCACCATAGGAGAACATTACTTCGGTAAAGCTTTGTGTGATTTAGGTGCAGCATTAATTTGATGTCTTTGTCTATTTACAAGAAATTACACATTGGAGAAGCAATGCCAACCTCAATTACTCGGAAGCTGACGGGTTGTCACACGCGTTATACACAAGCGCACGTATCGTTCAAGTATAAAAAAATTGATCCCACGAGGACTTATACCAAGCTATTAATTTATGAAGCCAAATGATTACAAGCATATAATGTTAGTGTTCCTAGAACATGCCAAGATCGTCTAAGAGTGATTCGTGTGTGAATTATCAAGAGAGTTACGGAATACTCACATTGATCGGTTGAGGAGATTTCAAAAATTCCTTCTTTGTTGGATGTGTTGGAAGCTTCGGAGCTTGAAATCGAGTTCCATACTCTCGGGTGAGTTTCCCTATCACCTTGATTCACTCCTTGAAGTGCTAGCTATGAACAAAATGAAAGAAAAATTCTTCCTCTTCCAAAGAGAAGCAATCAGCATTTTGAGAGAAAAATGGGAGAGAGTGAATAGTTGTTGTTTCCAAAACAAGTGTGTGTTTTATATGGTTTCTAAAACCATGTTGGTTAAAGGCAAGTGGTTTGTAAAAAACCATTTACTTTTTGCCAACTACCACCATCACCTTTGACAAGTGATGTGAGTGGGGTCCCACCCAATTAAATTCAAAATTCAAGTGGGATTAGACAACACACTTCGGGCTCGGTTTCGTTTAATCCGATTAAACGAATTTTTCGTTGCGACATATTTAAATCCAATTTAATTAAATAATAATGCCTAGCAAAATTATTACGGAAGTCGCTCGCGAATTAATTCCAAATTAATTCATTCGCTTGAATTAAAATCAACTTTAATTCCGCTTTGAAATCTAATTTCATTAATATATCTAATATATTATTTTAGCCCAATTAAATAAATTAAATAGAAAAATTCAATTTAACTATTAAATTTATTTTTCCGATTAATTCCAAATTAATCGCGTTCTCTCTTCTCGACGAATTTAATCCCAGATAAATTCTCGTCGCAATTAATCCCAGATTAATTCTTTCTCTTGATAATTAATTCCCAGATTAATTATTGCCGTAATTAATCCCAGATTAACTTTCTCTTATAATTAATCCCAGATTAATTTTCTGTTCGAATCAAATCTCATCGGTGAATCTTCGGGAAGCGACCCAAGAGATCCATGGATATGTTGGCAGTAAATATGGTCATCGGACTATCAGAATACGTGCATACCTAGTATCACGTTCTCACCGATTTACAAGACATGGTTGGCTTCTAACAAAGCACCGTGCCTACCCAATTCTCCAGAAATATTATTCTACAGAATATAAGATCTTTGTCAGGCGTAGCATACGTAGTATTGCGTATTACGATCCAGTATCGGAATGTCACATGCTAGGCCCGATGATGGAATTGTGTCTGTCCCGTATGAAGCATATATCGGATCACAGATAACTAGTCTCTATATTCGGATAATCATGACCTTGTCATATTATCCCGATAGTTGCAGCATACAAGAGTACAAGTTCCGTATCCTGCGTGATCATCATCTCCATATGATTGAAGTGATACTTCCATATTGACATCACATCCAATACACTGCGATTCTTAGTATACCCAGAAGAGGCGTACACAGAACCTGTTAAAGGCTCGGACGACCAAAACCAAAGTATACTGATTGTCGCAAGTATTAGCGATGCAAGTCTCAGGTTAAGACCAACTACACCTACCCTGATTCGGATTCCCATAGACACATAGTCATACTACCAATGGGATTCCGAGGGGTCTATTCAGAGCGAAGCTGTTTCCGTACCATCGGTAAACAGGATCTCCTATTACACTTGCATGAGTATCCAATACCCAAATATATGAGAACTATGTCATTATGCCTCCATAATGCGCACAAGTGCAATACTAGTCTATTCCGCATTATCGATGTCCAGTCTCGATAATACTACGACTAGGGATATTTAATGATTAAACCTTAGTGGATTAATATTGTCTTATATCTTATTAATCCGATATTAATCATATAGACTTTTATCATTTATATATCCCAGTAATCCAATTACAAATGATAAAAGAGCAATTTCCTTTGTCACATAGTTAATTTGTACAACAACGCCATGTTCTGTACAAATAATGCTATGGGTCATAATTGTCCAACAATCTCCCACTTGGCCTATAGCCAATCACTCAAGTGTCCTACACCTGAACTATGTACGGGTCGCTCAAACTTCTGCTGAGAAACAGCTTTCGTCAGCGGATTTACAATGTTATCATCTGATGTGTTTTATTCTATCATCATATCGCCACGATGTATGATCCGACGAATCAGATGAAATAGTCGAAGTATATACTTGGATCATTGATGAGACCGTGGTTCCTTAGCCTATGTTATAGCCTAGTTCAGTTGCTAACAGAACTACTCCTAATCCAATTAGGATTATATAGATCCAAAATGCTTCTATTGATGCCTCAGGTGCATCAATGTTCCGCTTTTGTTATTTATTCGGCAACAGTATCTTGCTTGGAAGATTTCCAGCTCACTGTTCCGTTATTCAAATTAAATATGTACCCTTATTACGACTTACAGTCATTTTTATCGGTTTGGAAACTTGCATCGGTGAACCCAGTCACCTCAAGTTCTCCTTTCCCCATATTATCAGAAAGCATCCTAGTTCATCCAAGATACTCAAGGATGTTCTTTACATTAATCCAGTGACCATCACTTGGATTAGCCTGATTGTGACTCCATATGCTCAAAGCATATGAGACACCAGGTCACGTACATATTTTTCAATGTACGAGTTTTCGAAGATTGCCAACAACTTTTAGATCTATCCCAATAGATCCTTATTCCTAGAATAAAGGTTGCATCTCCTACTTATTCCTTGGAGAATTTTAATGAAATCCAAGCTTTCACCGATTATATTATGGGAATGTTATTGCTAAGAAGCAATACATCATCAACTTATAGGACATTCATTGTCAGTGCGCTCCCACTAACCATCTTATATATACAAGAATTATATTCGTTTTGAATTAAATCATATACCATTATGATTACATCAAAACGCTAGTTCCAAGAACGCAATGCTTACTTCAATCTATAAATAGATCGATATAACTTGCAAACCTTGTTTGCATGTTTTGGTACGACAAAATCGTCAGGATGTTGCAAACATCCTCCAAAAGGTTTCCGTTTAAGGAAAGCGATTTTGACGTCCATATGCCATATTTCATAAATGAAATATGCAGCATTAGCAAGCATTTTCCAAATGGATTTAATCATGGCAACAAATGAAAATGTTTCATCGTAATCGACAACATGTTGATGACGATACCCTTTCTGTACAAGCCTAGCTGTGTACATTTGTATATTTCCATCCATGTATGTCTTCCTTGAAGACTCATATAGTACCAACAGGCACAATGCCTTTTGGTACATCAACCAGTGTCCAAACTTGGTTGTATACATGGAATCCATTTCAGACTTCATGGAAATTTGCCATAAAAGGAGTCGATAGCTTGTATCACTTCCTCATACGTAGCTGGTTCGTCTTCCTCAATAAGATTGATATCTACATGAGGTGAGATCAGAAACCCATACCTCCCAGGTTATTTTCTGACTCTCTCCGACCTATGTGGTTCTTGTGTAATTGAAGATTATTGGTACAGTTTCATCCCTGATGAACTGTTGGTGTTCCATGAGAATTCGATGCCTGGAATAGTATTACTCTGATTTTCATCGAGTTTTACTTTCCTCCCACTTACCATTGCATATCGGAATTCCTTTTAGGAAAACCGCATGGAGATCAACAATTACATTGTTCTCTTATGAGTTGTATAAGTACTATACTTTGGGTTCCCTAGGACAACCTACAAATAGGCACTTATCTGATTTAGGTTCTAGTTTGGTATCATCCAAACATTTAGTGTATGCCCAGTATACCCAAATCTTCAGGAATGAGAAACCCGATTTCTTTCCTGTTCATATCTAATATGAAGTATGTCTAACAGATTTTCATGGAACCTTATTCAAAATAAGTATTGCACTGTTTAATGCGTATCCTCAGAAGGAAATTGGTAGCTCAGAGTGACTCATCGTTAATTTGAGGTGTTTCGAACACACCGTCAATTTGAGGTGTTTCGGGAGGAGTCCACTATGAAAGAATACCATACTCTTTCAAGTAATCTTGAAACTCATATATTTAAGTATTTTACACTATGGTCCGATCGTAATGTTTTTAATACTTTTACCGGTCTGTTTTCTTACTTCGTGTCGAAACTATTTGAATTACTCAAAAGTTTTTGACTTGTGTTTCATAAGATACACATAACCGTAACGCGATGCCACAACAGTAAAGGTTACGAAGTATTCATATCCACTTCTAGCCTAGCTAGACATTGGCCCACTTACGTCACTATGAACGATGGCTAACAGATCAGTGGCACTTACACTTTTAACTAGTAAAAGGTGTTCTAGGCACTTTGCCTAACAAACTAGATTCGTAGACATCATTTGAATTAGAATCAAATCTGTCCTAGTATCCACTCTTTGAAAATGTGGATATATGAGTCTTGTTAATGTGTCCCAGACAACAATGCCACTTTTAAGTCTCAACAGATTTATTCAGTTTGAGTTTTTATTTGTCATGTTATATCTTTGAGATTCATTTATATTCTAAATGTAAATATTGTTATTCACATCTAATGTGTATATCTCAATATCATCTTTATAAACAAAACACCCAGTGTTTTGGAACATAAAGGTATACCCGCAATGGGTTACACTAGATATAGAGATAATGTTTCTAGTCAAACTAGGTACATTATAACAGTTTCCTAATTTAAGTACATGCCCAAAGGGCAGTTCCAAAACTTAGGTTCCCACAACCAAAATAGCGACTCTCGTCCTGTTTCCGACTCATTGGTCGATCTCAACTGAAGCCAGTATCCTGCTAATCAACAGATCCCGCACATCAGTACATATGTATGTACCACATTCAGTATCAAAAATGCAATTTTTAAAACTAGCAGTGGATATGTTTATGACAAACATACCTGAATCCAGAGCCTTGTCCGTCTTCACTTCCTTCATGTCTGCCTTGTCCATACGACAGTCACGCATCCAGTGACCCTGTTTGCCACTGTTTAGGCAGACATATTGGGATATTTCCTTTGTCTTCCCAGAAGACTATGATGATTTAGCCTTGCCTTTTTCTTCACACCCCCAGAAGCCTTCGGCCAAGCCTTGACCTTCTGGAATGTCGAAGTAAGATGCGCCTTGCGCTTCTTGCCCTTTTGCAAGCTCTGGCTCTGTCTCATTGAGCATAGCCATTAACACTCCAAGATTTTTCTTATTGCAATTAGTACTTCCAAGATCTAAGAATAGATCTATGAAGATCATTTAATTTCAATATCATACTATAAGGATCTAATCCTTAGTTCTGATGAAGAAATTAATGAGTCATTGCGGCAAGCATAACGGATTGAGCACTAAAGTTATCATCACCATGAGTCTTCCAAAGCTCATGCTCCACTATTTGCTCAACTTCGGGCTCAGGCCCGAGATGTCACTCTATCAAATAAAGTAAATTCTCGGCTCCCAGGACTATCCTGAGGTTCTATTCCCAATTTGAAAATTGAAGCCGCTTAAAGACATTTTCACCCAGGATTATGTTTTAAACGCTAATCTTTCAGTTATCTTGATTCCAATAGTTCAACTATCCAATCAACGATTTCAGGTACAATCGAATATAATGATTACTATAGTCTAACTAAATAATCAACTACTATTTGATTGGTTAAATTCAAATATATTGATTACTATAATCCAATTATATAATCAAATATAAATGAAGTAGTTTGAATACAGTCCAACTGTTTAATTAAAACAACAATTGAATATTAGTCCAACTAATATATATATTAATATTTAATGACGAAAAATGAAATGAGCGCGTATTGCCAAGTATCTAAACGAAATTGCAAATTTAATACTTGCCTCCCACTATTTTTCGACGAGCCTTTAACCCTCTGTGGAGTACTCGGGAAACCTAGTTTCCTAGTGGGCTAGGATCCCGTTAAATAACACACAACCTTGACTTTGACCAACAAATTGTATGAAACTTAACTAGGTAGATCTGTAAGATCAATTGGATCCCATCCAATTCCTAGATCCAGTAGGTGGACATCCAAGTCCGAAACTTATATCCAATATATGCCAATATATCTGATATATTCCCTAACCTTTTTCCTCTGAATCAGTTAAGCGTGACCCATTGACAGTGGGAAAGCTTCGTAATAGAGGCTGATGAACAAGAAGTGACCTTGACTTTGGCCAACAAATCACAACTTGCCCAAGGCATATGATATGGAACAAAGCCTTCATGATTCAAACACATCCGCGATGGACAAAGGTCTTGACTTTGGCCAACAAACCAATGCCAATCTTGGATCTTGAGAGAGAATCACTCAATGGAAGGAAAAACACTTAATATAAAATGAGGGTTTTTGTCGCGATTTGGCAACCAATTTATTATCTTTGATTAGGTCTCATCATACACCCTTAAACGTGCATTCTAAAAGCATAATAAGGCGCGAATAAAATAATAATGATATTCAGATGGATATATAACAAACTTGTTCCTAGAACAAATCTCTCATTTCCTCTCTCCTGCTAGCACTATTCATACTTCTACCCAATTACATAATACTTCTAAAGAAACCTGATTTACATTGAGGGGAAGAGGTGAGAAGAGAAATACAATGAGAAAAGAGGTAATAGGTTGGACACGCAGGTCCAATTTAATAAATTCTAAATTTATTACAACAATTTCAAAAATTGCACTCACCCTTCTAATATCCATCCGATATACATTATTCATTCATACATCCAAGTATTCACACAAAGCATGTTATCAATCAATCTAATCCAATTAATTAATCTTTGATTAATGACCATCCAATGTTCAAACAATGATTTGATTTGCGTGAGTCCAACTCGTTTAAGAATAAATACTCAAGGTATTTATTCTTGAATTATATCGAATTATAATTTTAAATCCAATTTAAATTACATTCAATACTAATTCATATTTAATTCCAAATTAAATAATTACACTTTTAAAAGTGCCTTTTAGACTTGGATTCCAAATCCAATCTATATGGGTCTCAAAGGCCCAATTAGTATCCAGTACTATTCAATTAAAGTCCAATGAGTTTTCAATTAATTCTTAAGGCATGAGCTTTGGCAATTATGGGTCAAACCCAAGATGCCAAGGCCCAATTAGGAATCACCTTATGCCAAAAAATCAATTTAGGTCCATTAGGCCCAATTAAAATTTTAAAGGCCCAATTATCATATTTGGACCTTTTGGAAATGGTTTTAGGCACAATTGGATCCAACCAATTATCCTAAACCAAACTTGGCCCAACCAAGCCCATTAAGCCCAAATACAATAAATTAAATTAACTCATTATTCCAAATTACAAATTAATTAATTCAAGTGTAATTACCATAATTAATTAATTAATCTAATGCTTCCAAAACACTAATTAATTCAATTAATCATGCTCTACATTTCCAATTCATGTCTAACACAAATTGAAGCAAAATCAATCTTATAACATGCATCAAGGCTCACGGCTAAGGCAAATAAAATCATTCAATTTGATTTCAATCTAATTAAATCAACATTCAATATTTATATCATGCTATTTAACACTTCCAATTGTCAAATTTCAAAAATTCCACCATGAGCAACCTAGGGTAACTTTCGGCGAAGCATGTGAATTTGGGGAAAATTAATCTAATAAAATTTCACAAAATCAATGATGCACAAATCCAATTCAACATCATATAAACTCAACCAAACCATCAATTTAAGAAAATCAAGCTCCAAACATAAAATTCCCAAATTAAAGTTTAAGAACCCTAAAAATTCAAATCAAGCTTAGATCGCTCTGATACAATTGTTAGTGTTCCTAGAACATGCCAAGATCATTTAAGAGTGATTCGTGTGTGACTTATCAAGAGAGTTGCGGAATACTCACATTGATCGGTTGAGGAGATTTCAAAAATTCCTTATTTGTTGGATGTGTTGGAAGCTTCGGAGCTTGAAATCGAGTTCTATACTCTCGGGTGAGTTTCCCTATCACCTTGATTCACTGCTTGAAGTGCTAGCTATGAACAAAATGAAAGAAAAATTCTTCCTCTTCCAAAGAGAAGCAATCGACATTTTGAGAGAAAAATGGGAGAGAGTGAATAGTTGTTGTTTCCAACACAACTGTGTGTTTTATATGGTTTCTAAAAACATGTTGGTTAAAGGCAAGTGGTTTTGTAAAAAACCATTTACTTTTTGCCAACTACCACCATCACCTTTGACAAGTGATGTGAGTGGTGGGTCCCACCCAATTAAATTCAAAATTCAAGTGGGATTAGACAACACACTTCGGGCTCGGTTTCGTTTAATCCGATTAAACGAATTTTCCGTTACGACATATTTAAATCCAATTTAATTAAATAATAATGCCTATCAAAATTATTACGGAAGTCGCTCGCGAATTAATTCCAAATTAATTCGTTTGCTTGAATTAAAATCTAGCTTTAATTCCGCATTGAAATCTAATTTCATTTAATATATCTAATATATTATTTTAGCCCATTTAAATAAATTAAATAGAAAAATCCAATTTAACTATTAAATTATTTTGCCGATTAATTCCAAATTAATCGCGTTCTTTCTTCTCGACGAATTTAATCCCATATAAATTCTCGTCGCAATTAATCCCAGATTAATTCTTTCTCTTGATAATTAATTCCCAGATTAATTATTGCCGTGATTAATCCCAGATTAACTTTCTCTCTTATAATTAATCCCAGATTAATTTTCTGTTCGAATTAAATCTCATCGGTGAATCTTCGAGAAGCGACCCAAGAGATCTCTGGATATGTTGGCAGTAAATATGGTCATCAGACTATCCGAATACGTGCATACCTAGTATCACGTTCTCACCGATTTATAAGACATGGTTGGCTTTTAACAAAGCACTGTACCTACCCAATTCTCCAGAAATATTATTCTACGGAATATAAGATCTTTGTCAGGCGTAGCATACGTAGTATTGCGTATTACGATCCAGTATCGAAATGTCACATGCTAGGCCCGAGGATGGAATTGTGTCTGCTCCGTACGAAGCATATATCGGATCACAGGTAACTAGTCTCTATAATCGGATAATCATGACCTTGTCATATTATCCCGATAGCTGCAGCATATAAGAGTACAAGTTTCGTATCCTGTGTGATCATCATCTCCTTATGACTGAAGTGATACTTCCATCTTAACATCACATCCAATACACTACGATTCTCAGTATACCCAAAAGAGGCCTACACAGAACCTGTTAAAGCCTCGGACGACCAAAACCAAAGTATACTGATTGTCACAAGTATTAGCGATGCAAGTCTCAGGTTAAGACCAAATACACCGACCCAGATTCGGATTCCCATAGACACATAGTCATACTACCAATGAGATTCCGAGGGGTCTATTCAGAGCGAAGCTGTTTCCGTACCATCAGTAAACAGAACCTCCTATTACACTTGCATGAGTATCCAATACCCAAATATATAATAACTATGCCATTATGCCTCCATAATGCGCACAAGTGCAATATTAGTCTATTTCGCATTATCGATGTTCAGTCTCGATAATACTACGACTAGGGATATTTAATGATTAAACCTTAGTGAATTAATATTGTCTCATATCTTATTAATCTGGTACTAATCATATGGACTTTTATCATTTATATATCCCAGTAATCCAATTACAAATGATAAAAGAGAAATTTCCTTTGTCACATAGTTAATTTGTACAACAACGCCATGTTCTGTACAAATAGTGATGCTATGGGTCATAATTGTCCAACATCTAACAGATTGATTGTTTGACTTGATGATGACTTAAACTTAAGAACTAGTAAATAAAATGGCGCGAAAGTAGGTTGAGGAAAATTCAAACTTATAAAACTATCTAGGGTTGTGAATTCTTCCAATACCTTTTTAAAGATGAAGTGGTTATTTCATGTTTGTGTAATATACTAGTTTACTAACCTGGAACACGAAATTCTGCAAAAGCCTCTATCGATGGTCAGATGCAAATACCCATTGTAATCCAATTAAACCATATGTCTTTGTCAACCAAGTTACCTGAATTTATTAAGATTAAGTTCCAATTGTGGCTACCCCCGCCCAACAGGTATATGTCTATCCTGTAAGGAAATTATGAAAGGGTTATCTATCCTCAAGGAAGATCGTGGGCAATTAAGTCTAAGGCTGAAACCTAAAATTCCTTCGTCAAGTATAATTTAATTTACCCAATCAATCTTATTAGTGGCCAGTTAACAAGAAGTATTAAGCTTAAGACTTAATAAGTAAACCTTTATATTACCCAAACTATAAAATAACTGCTTATAAACCGGTGATATTGGAATTCATCACAACCCCATATAACGAGCTTAGCTACGACACATATTCACTACTAGTAAAAACTTAAAATAAAAGACATAAAGTAAAATGCTGAAAAGTAAATGCTAGAAATTAAAAAGGAAAAAGTACAATAAAAGAAAATGCTAGGGTTAAAGGATCCACTTTTATTACTACTATTTTAGATATCTCCCTTAATATAGTATATTAACTTGTGTGATATTACCAACCAGCCATATAGGCGGTAACCTGATTAAGTCAAATTAATAATTAATTACCAACCGACCAACTAGGCGGTATCCATGTTTAGTCAGGTTAAAACCAATTTAATATCAATTACCAACCGGCCAATATAGCGGTATCCTCATTAAGTCAAGTTTTAAATAGTTATTATATTATAATTAAGGGAGATTAATTTAAATAGCAATAATAAAAGCTTTACCTTTCACCATAGCAGGGGGAAGTTACCTCCTCATTGCTGAATAGTAAAAACTGAAAAAGTAAAGAAAGTAAATTACTATTACAAAAAGTAAATAAAATTAATTACAGAACTGAAATTAAACAAACTAGATACAAACTCCTTAGTATTCTCAAGGAATTACAGAGAGGAAGGTACATCTGAAACTGAAATTTCGAGCTGAATTTATAGGCCTTGGTACCCTTTGCGCGTCGCGACGCGCGTAGATCATCGACACTTTGAGGATTGGCTTCGCGAGATCGTGACACGTGTCACACTTTCATCGGTGGCTGAATTATTAGTGTCAGCAACATGTGATGATGACACGTATCCTGTCGCACGTTAGCGTGATTCGATGAGATGTTGACATATGGCAGGCGTATTTTAGCGTCAATGATGATTTTCGGCAGCATGTGATGGTGACACGTGTCCGACGCACGTTAGCATGGTGCATTTTAGCAAACGGCGCACGTTAGCACGGTGCATTTTAGCACACCTCTCAGAATGTGGCACGTGTCCCGGCGTATTATAGTATGACTCGGCGCACGTTAGCGGTCGCGACGTAGGTTCAGTGTCGCGACGCGTAAAATGATGATTTTGCCATTTTGTCCGTTTTTCACTGTTTTGGCCCCAAATTGCTTCCAGAGAGTCTTGAAACTTTATTTATCTATAAAATAACATAAAACACATCAAAATATTCACAAAACTCAAGAAACTATACAAAATATTAGGTCAAATGAGTGGAAAATAGTGATATAATTACCACTCATCACATCGCAAACCCAACATTTTGCTAGTCCTCGAGCAAAACAATAAAATAACATAAACATCTTTAAAATAAAATTAAGCTAAGCTACTTTCGTAGGGATCACGGTTGCATTTAGCGTATGCAACAAGCCTTTAAACCCCTAGGTGTCCCTAGTGGACGAGTTGTAGTCTCGTGAGGGCTTACAACAACGATACCCACAAACATTTTATAAAAGTAAAAGGATAATAAAACTAATGCACACAAAAGCAAAAAGACAAGAGAAAAGAGAATAAACAAGTTACTGACTAAACATGTGAAACTTTTTATCCAAGTTAAGAGTTGTTATCTTTCTTTCTAAATTACCAAATAAGTAAATTCTCCGATTATTTTTACCATTCTTCATATACACAGCCAACAAAATATTAATCAACTCATTTTCCCCCACAATAATCACAAGTGTAGTTGAAAAGAAGGTAATATTTTTGTCCTAAAGTTATATCAGAATTCACACTTTTTTTAGCAAATGGAATAATTTTTCTCATTTTTCTGATTTTTTTTATTTATATACAATATCTTCCATCCATGTAGCGAGCTTTAGGCCAGTGACTCCCAAATCGGTTGGCTTTAGGGCACCAGATGTTAAGACACCCTTACGGACTTAATTACTCGGACTTCAGATATATATATATTTTTCTATCATCTTCGATCCATGTAGCGAGCTTTGGATCAGTGACTCCCAAACTAGTTGGTTTTAGGGCACTAGATGTTAAAACACCCCTACAAACTTAATAACTCGGATCTCAAATGATTTTATTTATCCCATCCCTTTTTTAGATGCTTACTGCAATTAAACTAGAGCATTGAATATTACAAGCTTTTCAATTACAACTCATGTCCGTATGTTACCTTGTATGTTGATAATACCTATCAACTGAGCATATGGAGATTCATTTTAGTCAGTATTATAGAGAATTCACAAAATAAATAATTCAATAGGAAATAAATAATTAACTTGTTCCGAAATATGTTGAGATACGTCTTAGGAGTGGAAACTCCTTACACAACTATCTCACACCAATTTCACCCGATTAATCAAATTAAAAACATAAAAACACAAAATATTTTTTTGATTTTTGTAAAAATTTTCAATTTTTTCGAAAAAATTAGACCGAAAAAATAACACAATAAAAACAAGATACTATTCAACTATTCCCCTCCCCCAAACCTAAATGAGACATTGTCCCCAATGTCTTAAAAAGTAGAAAATGAGTTGAGAAGATAGTACCTGGTTAGCTGAAATTCTACATCTAGAAAGGAAATTAAAGGTTGAGATCCAGATTTATTCGATGCTTTTTACCAAGATCATCATCAGACCATTTTATCTTGGAAATGATAAGGTCAATTTGTGGTTCATAGGCTATGATTTGGTCAATTAAATTTGGGGCAGTTCTGACAGTGAATAGGAGTTCTTTCAGAGGTTTTGTCACAAACCCATTTCTCCGAGCATCATCAAGAAACACACAAAGAAAATCATAAAATCCATCAACGTTAAACAGCCCAATCAGTTTCTGGTGTATGTTCAAGTTCGCCCAAGATAGCACTATAAAAAT
Source organism: Zanthoxylum bungeanum (assembly GCA_019454045.1). Taxonomy (NCBI): domain Eukaryota; kingdom Viridiplantae; phylum Streptophyta; class Magnoliopsida; order Sapindales; family Rutaceae; genus Zanthoxylum; species Zanthoxylum bungeanum. The sequence continues at coordinate 181,741 of SKCR01039620.1, read as the reverse complement.
TTCCTCCAATGTACCTAAGTCACCTGGCAAAGAAATAAAAGCATCAGCACGGTTAATCATTTCTACTAGTCGTTCAGACATACCTGGCATAATTAATTCCTCTCCGTTTGATGGTCCAATAATATTCACCTCCACCAAGGGTTTTGGGATGATTCCCAGAACTGGACTGCCTCCTTCCTGTACGGCCTTTGAAACGATCCCCATTAATCCAAGATTGCCACCACCATATACTAAGTGCATATTCTTCTTAACTATGACTCGACCCAATTCTTGTGCTGCCTCTATGTATTGTGGCTTAGTACCAACACTAGTACCGCAAAACACACAGATGTTTTCAACTCGTCTTCTTGAAGTAGCTTCCATTTTTTTATGTACTTCTTTCTCAAATCTGGATGCCTTCAAAAGTGCAATGATGAGTTGAATTTATAGAACCTGAAAAAGGGTGAGTAATAATAGAACTAGTACCTGCCAAATGACAATTATTAGATAAACAGTAAAATAAATCGTGTTAGTAAAAAAGATTTGGATCCTGTCGGAGAAAATAACAAAACAAATCACAATTATTAGGAAAAGACAAAGAGATATACTATTTACAAGAAAGTAACAACTTGATTGACTTCTATGCATCAGGGATAAGCTTCCCATCCAATTTTCTTATAAATTGGAAAACATGGTCTTTTAAAGTCTCACGAGACTGTACTGTTGTCTTTCTCTTTGGAATTGTGTATGTAGTTTGCGAATGGCTATATGAACATATCCACTGGGATGCGTCTCAAGAGTTGAAGATATATCATCTAAAGACTCCTTACTCAAGCCATCCCAAATGAATTTAATTTTATCTTCGTGATTATCAGACACCGTTCCTAAAGAACAACAACGAGTATTGCAATTCCAGTGTGCACATTTGTAACAAATACCCATTTGCTTAGCTCTACGTTTCTTTGCATAGGTGCTTCTTCCAAAACCAGGCAAATAAGAATTACAAGAATCAGAATACTCACCTGCTAATCAGACTCGTGATTCGATTACCCAACGAATGTCATTAGGAATACCATGTATCATCATAAGTCTCATTCGTTCCAAGAGAGCTTTGTGGACTTTCATCAGAAAATTTTAAGGGAGAGAAGGAAATTGCTTGTGAAGATTTGTGAGAACGTCTTCCATCGTGAAATGACTTTACCTGCAAAAATTAAACACATAAAAATAAAACACACCAGATCACAATATATACACAAATTGCATGGGTTGTCTCCATGATAGCGCTAAGTTTAAAGTCTTCAGCTAGACATGACTTCTCGAACGTTAGGCTGGAGAAGTCATGTCTAGTCTCGATAATACTACGACTAGGGATATTTAATGATTAACCTTAGTGGATTAATATTGTCTCATATCTTATTAATCCGATACTAATCATATGGACTTTTATCATTTATATATCCCAATAATCCAATTACAAATGATAAAAGAGCAATTTCCTTTGTCACATAGTTAATTTGTACAACAACGCCATGTTCTGTACAAATAGTCATGCTATGGGTCATAATTGTCCAACATCTAACAGATTGATTGTTTGATTTGATGATGACTTAAACTTAAAAACAAGTAAATAAAATGGCGCGAAAGTAGGTTGAGGAAAATTCAAATTTATAAAACTATCTAGGGTTGTGAATTCTTCCAATACCTTTTTAAAGATGAAGTTGTTATTTCATGTTTGTGTAATATACTGGTTTACTAACCTGGAACACGAAATTCTGCAAAAGTCTCTGTCGATGGTCAGATGCAAATATCCAGTGTAACCCAATTAAACCATATGTCTATTTTAACCAAGTTACCTGAATTCATTAAGATTAAGTTCCAATTGTGGCTACCCCCGCCCGACAGGTATATTTCTATCCTGTAAGGAAATCTATTAAAGGGTTATCTATCCTCAAGGAAGATCGTGGGTTATTAAGTCTAAGGCCAAAACCTAAAATTCCTTCGTCAAGTATATTTTAAGTTTACACGATCAATCTTATTAAGAAGCACAGATAAGTAACAAGAAGCATTAAGCTTAAAACTTAATAAGTAAACCTTTATATTACCCAAACTATAAAATAACTGCTTATAACTCGGTGATATTGGAATTCATCACAACCACAGATAATGGGCTTAGCTACGACACATATTTACAACTAGTAAAAACTTAAAATAAAAGACATAAAGTAAAATGCTGAAAAATAAATGCTAGAAATTAAAAAGGAAAAAATACAATAAAAGAAAATGTTAGGGTTAAAGGATCCACTTTTATTACTACTATTTTAGATATCTCCCTTAATATAGTATATTAACTTGTGTGATATTACCAACCAGCCATATAGGCGGTAGCCTGATTAAGTCAAATTAATAATTAATTACCAATCGACCAACCAGACGGTATCCATGCTTAGTCAGGTTAAAACAGATTTAATATCAATTACCAATCGGCCAATATAGCGGTATCCTCATTAAGTCAAGTTTTAAATAGTTATTATATTATAATTAATGGAGATTAATCTAAATAGTAATAATAAAAGCTTTACCTTTCACCCTGGCAGGGGGAAGTTACCTCCTCATTGTTGAATTGTAAAAACTGAAAAAGTAAAGAAAGTAAATTACTATTACAAAAAGTAAATAAAATTAATTAGAGAACAGAAATTAAACAAACTAGATACAAACTCCTTAGTATTCTCAAGGAATTACAAAGAGGAAAGTACATTTGAAACTGAAATTTCGAGCTAAATTTATAGGCCTCGGTAAGCTGGGCACGTCACGACGCTCGTAGATCATCGACACGTGGCTGATTGGCTTCGCGAGATCGTGACACGTGTCACGCTTTCATCGGCAGTTGAATTATTAGTGTCGGCAGCATGTGATGATGACACATGTCCCGGTGCACGTTATCATGATTCGTTAAGATGTTAACACGTGGCATTTGCATTTTAGCGTCGATGATGATTGTCGGCAGCATGTGATGGTGACACATGTCTGGCGCACGTTAGCATGGCACATTTTAGCAAACAACGCACGTTAGGACGATGTATTTTAGCAAACCTCTCAGAATATGACACATGTCCCGGTGTATTATAGCATGACTCGGCGCATGTTAGTGGTCGCGACACAGGTTCAATGTCGCGACGCACAAAATGATGATTTTGCCCTTTTGTCCGTTTTTCACTGTTTAGGCTCTAAATTGCTTCCAAAGAGTCCTGAAACTTTATTTATCTACAAAATAACACAAAATACATCAATATATTCACAAAACTCAAGAAACTATACAAAATATTAGGTCAAATGAGTGGAAAATAGTGATATAATTACCAAAATATTTGGAATGTATCAATTGTCTTGTCAGACCATTTCGCTTCAAATCGACACCACATGTGGAAAGTTTGGAACTACCGAAAAAGGTGTGAATCAAACCCTCGATTGAAGAACCACCGCAGCTGGAACTGAAGCTACTTCTGAACCATTTCAGGTATGCATTCTTAGGAAACTTTTCTGATTTACCTGTGATTATTTCTTCGTCGCTAACAATGGAGCAGGAAGATAAGTTGCTGAGAGTGTTACGAGAACACAAGAAAGCTATTGGCTGGAATATAGCAGACATTCGAGGCATTAGTCCATCATTTACATGCATAAAATTCTGATGAACGATGAGTATAAAGCCACAGTGGAGCATCAACGGAGACTAAATCCAATCATAAAAGAGGTCGTGAAGAAATAAATTATCAAATGGTTGGATGCCGACATCATTTACCCCATCTCTGACAGCACATGGGTGAGTCCTATGCAATGTATGCCAAAGAAATGAGGAATTACTGTAGTCACAAATGAAAAGAACGAGATGATTCCAATAAGAATGATGACTGGATGGAGAGTATGCATGGACTACAGGAAGCTGAACAAGGCAACAAGGAAATATCATTTCCCTTACCGTTCATTGACCAAATGCTAGACAAACTGGCGGGGAAATAAATTCTATTATTTTCTAGATGGATATTCAGGGTACAATCAGATTATCATCGCCCCAGAAGATCATGAGAAAATCACTTTTACATGTCCGTATAATACTTTTGCTTTCCATATGATGCCATTTGGACTATGTAATGCTCCTGCCATATTTCAACGTTGCATGATGGCCATTTTCTCAGACATTGTAGAACAAAGTATGGAGGTTTTCATGGATGATTTTTCTGTGTTTGGAGACTCGTTCGACCACTGCTTGCAAAATCTGGAGAATGTGCTATGCGAAGATACCAACCTGGTACTCAACTGGGAGAAATGCCATTTCATGGTGCATGAAGGCATTTTATTGGGACATCGGATCTCACAAAAGGGAATCGAGGTAGACAAAGCAAAGATCAAGACAATTGAAAAAACTACCTACACCATCATCTGTCAAAGGGATTCAGAGTTTCCTCGGACATGCAGGCTTTTAAAGGAGATTTATCAAAGACTTCTCCAAGATTGCTAAACCTCGGTGCAATCTGCTAGAGAAAGACGTGCCTTTCAACTTCACCAAAGAATGCCACGAAGTTTTCGAGATCTTGAAAAAAAAGCTGGCCTCTGCCCCCATCATAGTAGCACCAGACTGGACCTTTCCATTTGAGGTGATGTGCGATGCTATTGATTTTACTGTAGGTGCAGTTTTGGGACAACGCAAAGTAAAAATTTTCCACACCATTTACTACACCAGTAGAACTCTGAATGAAGTTTAACTCAACTACACAACAACTGAAAAAAAGTTGCTCGTAGTTGTTTTTGCTTTTGATAAATTCCCCACTTATATGTTGGGTCCCAAAGTGGTGATCTACATAGATCATTCAACAATCAAATATCTGATCATGAAGAAAAATGCCAAACCTAGATTTATCCGTTGGGTTTTTCTACTATAATAATTTGACATGGAGATAAGAGACAGGAAAGGGACAGAAAATCAAGTGGCAGATCACTTATTAAGACTTGAGAATGGAGAAACAACTGGCAATGAACTGACAATCAAACTTTTCCAGATGAACAATTGTTTGCCATGAAACAACATGATGTCCCTTGGTATACTGACTATGTAAACTACATAGTATCGGGAAAATGGTCGTTGGAATGGACACATCAGCAACGAAAGAAATTCTTCAAGGAAGTCAAGCACTATGTCTGGGATGAACCGCACTTCTTCAAACGATGTGCTGATCAATTACTGAGGCATTGTGTTCCATAAAATGAGGTCATTAGTGTCCGGCAGCATTGTCATTCATCACCATATGGCGGACACTTGAGCAGAAATAAAACTGCAGCCAAAGTCCTATAATCAGGTTTGTTATGGCCCACTCTATTTAAATATGCTTATTTATTCGCTATTTAATGTGACAGGTGCCAGAGAATGAGAAATATTTCGAGGAGAAATGAAAGACCTTTGCAAAATATTCTGGAAGTGGAGATATTTGATGTATGAGGGACTGATTTTATGGGACCCTTTGTTCCATCATTCAGAAACCTGTACATACTAGTTGCAGTAGACTACGTCTCCAAATGGGTTGAAGCAATAGCACTGCCATCAAATGATTCAAAAGTGGTGATAAAATTCCTTAAAAATAATATCTTCACTCGCTTCAGAACACCTCAGGAAATTATCAGTGATAATGGCACACACTTCTGCAATAGATATTTCGATGCACTCCTATCCAAATACGGAGTTACTCATAAAGTTGCCACTACCTACCATCCGCAGTCAAATGGACAGGTCGAAGTTTCAAACAAGGAGATCAAAAGAATCTTGGAGAGAACCGTTGGATCAACAAGGAAGGACTGATCTACAAAACTAGATGATGCATTATGGGACTACTGGATAGCTTACAAGACACCCATTGGTATGTCCCCATATCGAATGGTGTTTGGGAAAGCATGCCATCTACCAGTGGAGCTTGAACACAATGCGTACTGGGCACTGAAGAAATAAAATCTTGATCTACAAGCATGAGGAAAGAAAATGCTCCACCAACTCAAAAAATTGGAAGAATTTCGCCTACAAGCTTATGAAAATGCCAAACTTTACAAAGAAAATACCAAGAAATGGCATGATAAAAAAATAGTGCGCAGACAACTGGAACCAGGGCAGCATGTGTTATTATACAATTCACGATTAAAAATTTTCACTGGAAAGCTGAAATCAAGATGGTCAGGTCCATTTGTGATTACTCAGGTGTTACCCTACGGAGTTATTAAGATATACAACCCCAAGTCCAACAACACATTCAAAGTTAACAACCAACATGTCAAGCACTACTAGGGAGAATCATTTGAGCGACAAAAAGAAAGTGTCACACTTTCAGATCCAGCCTAACGTTCGGGCAATCATGTCTAGCTGACGACGTTAAACTTAGCGCTAGCAGGGAGGCAACCAATACGATTTGTGTATATATTGAGATTTGGTGTGTTTTATTTTTGTATGTTTAATTTGTGTAGGTAATGTCACATTTCATGATGGAAGACGCTCTCACAAATCTTCACAAGCAATTTCCTTCTTTTCCTCAAAATTCTCTAATGAAATTATATAAAGCTCGCATGGAATGAATGAGACTTCTAATGATCAAAGGTATTTCTAATGACATTCGTTGGATAATTGAAGCACATGTTCGATTGGCAGGTGAGTCCTCTGACTCTTTTGTTTCATATATGTCTGGTTTAGGAAAAATCACCTAAGTAAAGAAAAGAATAGCTAAAAGAATGGGTGTTTGCTATAAATGTGCACGCATGACATGTAATACTCGTTGTCATTCTTTAAGAATGGTGTCTGATAACCGTGAAGATAAAATTAAATTCATTAGGGATGGCTTGAATAAGGAGTCTTTGGATGACATAACATTGACTCTTGAGATACATCCCTGTGGATATGTGCATCACGTAATTCACATGTTATATATACAATTTCGAAAAGAAAAATAACAATTAAGTCTCGGGAATCTGACTTTAAAAGACCTTGTTTGCCAATTTATAAGAAAATTGGATGGGAAGTTTGTCCCTGACGCATAAATTTCAATCAAGTCATTACTTCCTGTAAATATTATTATCTCTTTGTATTTATCTAAGAATTGTGATTTATTTTGTTATTTTCTTTTATTTTCTCCGACATGATCTAGACATCTTTGACTTTCACGATATATTTTACTGTTTAACTAATAATTGTCATTTGGCAGGTACTAGTGCTATTTTTACTCACCCTTTATCAGGTTCTATAAATTCAGCTCATCATTGTACTCTTGAAGACATCCAGAGTTGAGAAATAAATATAAAAAAAATGGAAGCAACTTCAAGAAGGCGAGTTGTAAACATCTGTGTGTTTTACGGTACTAGTGTTGGATCTAAACCAAAGTACGTTGAGGCAGCACAGGAATTGGGTAGAGTCATAGCTGAAAGGAATATGCACCTAGTATATGAATGTGGCAATCTTGGACTAATAGGGTACGTTTCAAGGGCTGTACAGGAAGGAGGTAGTCAAGTTCTGGGAATCATCCCAAAACCTTTGGCAGAGGCAAATCTTATTGGACCATCAAATGGAGAGGAACTTATCGTGCCAGGTATGTCTGAACCACTGGTGGAAATGATTAACCATGCTGATGCTTTTATTGCTTTGCCAGGTGGCTTGGGCATAATGGAGGAAATCTTTACAGTGCTATCTTGGGCGAACTTGAACATACACCAGAAACCAATTGGACTGTTTAACGTTGATGGATTTTATGATTTTCTTTGTGTGTTTTTTGATGATGCCCGGAGAAATGGGTTCGTGTCAAAACCTGTAAAAGATATCATCTTCACTGCCAGAACTGCCCATGATTTAATTGACCAAATATTAGTCTTTGAACCACAAATTGACCCTATCCTTTCCAAGATAAACTGGTCTGATAATGATCGTGGTAAAAAGCGTCGGATAAATCTGGATCTTAACCTTTAATTTCCTTTTTAGATGTTGAATTTCAGCTAACCAAGTAATGTTTTCTAAACTCTTCTTCTACTTTTTGGACATTGGGGACAATGTCTCAATTAGGTTTGGGGCAGGGGAATAGTTAACTAGTATCTTATTTTTATTGTGTTTTTTATTTGATTTTTAGTAAAAAACTTTCAAAAAAAATTACAAAATAAATAAAAAAAATATTTTGTTTTTTGTATTTTTAATTTGACTAATCAGGTGAAATTGGTGTGAGATAGCTGTGTAAGGAATTTCCACTCCTGAGACGTATCTCAACCTATATCGTAACAATTTAATTTTTGTTTATTTCCTTTTGAATTATTTAATTGTAAATTCTCCATAAAACTGATTAAATTGGATCTTCATATGCTCAGTTGACATGTACTATCAACATACTGTAGACACTATATTTTTGCATAAAGCTCAATGATGAGCCTCGTATGGAGGCACTACCCGATAAGTTACGGAATTCATGGGAAACGGACGTCGGAAGGGAAAAATTTAAAAATAAATACATCAATAAATTTAACCCGCTAATTAGCCTCGTGATCGCTCGATTAACCTCTGTTTTAAAATTTTAGCCTCGGCCCAAAACCCTCGCAACCCATCCAAAGCCCATTTATCCAAGCCACACGCCCACATCACACAAAGCCCACCAAAGCCCAATCCAAATAATTAAAACATTTAAAACACATGTCAAAAATTAAATCAAATCCAATTAAAATCAAATCAAATCCCCTTCCTAAACTAAATAAATCATCTACCAATTTAAAGAAATTCCCACACCAAAAATACAAATATGCTTTCCCTAAATTAAACACATCCATTTTTACTTGATTTTGTTTCCTTGTTTGAAGATCCCATGCACAAGGAAACCTTAGTGCACAACTATAAAAAGAGACCTAAACCAACCCTTTTTCGCCCTTAAAAAAAAAACTCACCTCTTCTCGCTTTGACAACTCACGGCCTCACCAAAAAAATAATCCATAACCCATTCTCTCTTGCCTCTCTTCTCCTCTCTCATCTCTCTCACACGGCTTCACAAAAAAAAATAAACCCTAATTCATTCGCAGCCTAACTTGAACAAACTCACACACACGTCCATTCACCACAAACAGCGCACTGCCACAAAAACCCAAATGCCCCTTCACCAAACGGCCTGAGCCAACAACCAAGCTGCTACAAATCCTACAAGCCGAAAAAAAAAACAATTTCCCCCCAATTCATTTACACGGCATCACTCAGCTCCCTATAACCAAACCATCTGCCAGCCCCCTCTAAACAAGACAAAACACAAGCCAACGTGAAACCTGTAGCTCTCCACCCACGTGAAAAGAAACGCAAACCAAAAACAGTCCAAATAGTCCAAAACACTCCCCCTAAAATCACCCAAAACCAGTCCAGAAAATAGTCTGTGAATCCGTCTCCAAACCAGTAAAAAAACAGAAAAATAGTGAAGAAAATAGAAGAAACAGTGACCGAAATGGCGAGCAAAACAGCAGCGAAACCGAACCGGTGAACCAGAAAAATAAAGGAGCATTAACCCTTCCAGGGACGACGTAACGCACTTCCGAGGAGCATCTTAAAAGGTAAGACCTGAGGGCCCACTTTTTTTATTATTTATCTTTTCAGTTATTCTTTGTCGATCATTCGTATGCATCGTTGTGTTTTACGTATGGTTTCATTTGTTTTGGGTTGATGGTTGAGTGCTATCCCTTGCGGTATATCGGATGGAAACCCAGACGTAAATTCTGTAGCTGAATCCGAATGGACGGTAGTGCGATCTGTACTTGGGACACAACTCCACGTACCGCTTGAGGAACTTTCAAGCACGTGTTTCATTTTGTGATTTAAATCTATGTTTATTGTTTCGTTATTTATTTTCTATGCATTGTTTCTTTATTTATGTATTGTTAATCTAATGCGCATGGGCTAACTAGGGTGGATTAAAGGTCATATATTCGAGGGAAATACCTAAATGCTACATTTATCATGATGTTTTGCCGCGCCAGAGGAAGTACACTCGATTGAATGTGAAATGTGTTCAATCGGGCATACAAGGTCCTATATTATTTATTTGTTTATTCATGCATTGACAATTTAGTACGCATGGGCTAACTAGGGTGGATTAAAGGTCCTCTATTCGAGGGAAATGCCTAAAGGCTACCTTTACCACGATGTTTTGCCACGCCAGACGATGTACACTCGATTGAATGTGAAATGTGTTCAATCGGGCATACAAGGTCCCATATTATTTATTTGTTTATTCATACATTGATAATTTAGTGTGCATGGGTTAATCATATTGGATTAAAGGTCCTCTATTCGAGGGAAATGCCGAAAGGCTACCTTTACCATAGTTTTTCCGCGCCTTTCTTCTATTGATCTCGTCATTTACCCTTTTGGTTGTTATGCTTTCATTCTTCACTTTACATTCATATTGTGTTAATGCTTGAGTGTTGCCTCTTGTGGTATATTGGATGGAAACCCAGACATAAATTCCGTAGCCGAATCCGAATGGACGGTAGTGTGGTCTGTACTTGGGATACAACTCCATGTACCACTTGAGAAGTATTCACGCTTGTGTCATTTTGGATACCACTTTGGTAATCTCGTTCGAATGCATTTCCGAACGCTACATGAACGTATGCATTCTATCTCATTTCCGTTCGAACGCATTTACGAACGCTATTTGAATGCGCATGCATTCTGCTTTACCATGCATTAGGTCTCATCCCGTTCGAACGCGTTTTCGAACTCTATACGAATGCGAACCTTCTGTTTACCGTTCGAACGCATTTCAAATGCTACATGAATGCACATACAGTGAACATATTTCTTTTCATCACATTTCATGCATGTTTGCTTCTTTGGTCATTTCTTTTGCATTACATAATTAATCACATCATTTCATTATTGACGCTTTTACCGTTATTAATTATTTATATTTTTACATTTATTTATTTGATATTCTCATGAGTTTGTGTGATCGCTTTTATTATTAATGCATTTATAGTTGTTATTAGTTACACCATTGCACTTCATCATTTAATACGTTTATGAATTATGCATTTTACCTTCATTTACGATTATGGGTGTGCAATCTTGTGTGTTGATTACATTATCTTGCATGTGTTGTATGAGACTTGGTTATTTTTCGCATAAATCTTTTCATTACAATTGGCATAAGTAAGGGACCGTTCCGAACCCAACAGTTTAAGGTCTTCCCTTGCGAGGGGTGAGTGCGGCCTTAATCATTTCCCAGTTGACACTGGGTGGCGACTCCATTTTATTTCTCTGGTTTAGTCCCCCGCGGGCTATTCTGTACTCTCGACCGGGCCACGAACCCGGATAACGTCGCCCACTTCTGTGTCTTACAGTCTGGCGACTCCATTGGGGATAAAGAATCGGCCCCGAAATAATGTCTTGTCATGTTTGTGATTTTTGCTTTACTTAGCCTTGTCTAAAGTTGATTTAACCGAAGGTATTATTGGAGTTAGATAATGATTTAGTGTCTTTCTTCACTCACTACCTTTTTATAGCCAAAAGGAAAAGCTGTGAAGACGTATAGATAATCATTTACTCAACGTTTACCGTGATGGACTAATTTGGAGGACCTATTGTTTATTCCTGTCACCAAGACGATAAGAGCCTAAGAGGCAAGGGTATTTAAGAGAGTTCGCTCCACCCTCCCTCTGGGGAATCTTCAATAAGAAATCCATTTTACAGTCATTCATGTATCATCACTCGTTGGTACGTACCTTAGCGTATAAAAAAGGGTGCGCTCACTTAGTCGTCCGAACCCTTGAGTTGGGAGACCTAGTTGTGGGCAATCCTTCGCCAACGTGAGCCTTTGTCTACACTCCTATAAACCTGCATATGAACCATAGTTGAATGACCTATAGAAGCCACCCTTTATGCTTGTGTTTCGAACCATCATCATTTGGATTCAGTTGGACTTCTTGTCATGAGATGTGAACTTGTTGGGCCATTTAAACTGGGACGAGTTTGTGCCTTATGACGATTGGGCCAAAATTTTCTAAAATATCGATGGGCCACTTTGTGTTTGTGCCCCCTATCATTTGAAGTTGTTTAGCCATATTATTGCAAAAGTGTAAACCTGTTGGGCCTTTTTCAACTGGGACAAGTTTACACCTCGTAATAATATGATTGAATGCTTTAAAATGATAATGGGCCAACTTGTATGAAAACCTTGATATGCTTAGAAAATCCAAATACAATCTAAGTATGCCAGAAGCATGAGTCCGATATCCGTATTGGCTTTCATCCAGAAATGATACGCCTTGTTATGACATATTTGTTTACTTTCGATACCTCCAAGTTCATCCCCATGACCGCGGTTGCTGAAAGCCTAATTCGTTGTTTCTAGACAATGGCATGATCCCATAATAGGCTTTGTCCATGTTGTAAATGAGCGGTCTTTGTCTTTTACCGATGGAAAGAGACTGAGGTATCCAAGGTTCACCCTTGTAGCATAAGAGAGAACGATTTTGTGTACACCATATTGGTGCATAAAATGAGCCATACCTAGGATAGAAATGGACTTACCACGAGTATGGGAGGGATAAGGTCGGAAGGATATATGCTATTTTGATAACCAAATACATCTTATATATCTCACGCATTGCACGCATACACGTATCATGCTAACTCACAGTTTTAACAGCTATAATACATATCCGTTGGGTTAGAGAAAAAGAAGACTTGTAAAAAAAATAGTTAGCAAACATGATTGAGTAAGATAATGAGGTTCCCCGCTTGGACCAATTAGATACCAACTAAGATTACTGAGCAGTTATAAGCTTTAGACACCGTCGTGGCCAATCTGGCAGTGCCCCGTACAGGGGGAGTAGAAAATAATGAGAATGTCAGGCGTGAGGAGCCTCCGAATAGGGTAAGTGATGAGATCCCTATTTTCGATGATGACATGGAAGAGTATGCTATAGGAAATGTAGCCGGGTCTCAGGCGAAATTACAGAAACTAAGGGATCAGGTAGAGTCAGTTACCCGTAAGCTGAAGGGTAAACATGAAGATTTGTTAGACTAGGATGCGATGACTTTTGAGGAGCAGCTGCCCTCTCTGTTTAAGATGCCCGACATAGCCAAGTTCAACGGGAATGGGGATCTGAGGGTCAATCTCCAACAATATGTTTCTGTGATGAGTTCAGTGGGTCTGTCGAAGCGTCAGGTTCAGAAGATGTTCGGGATGTCACTGGAGGGGGCGCCCATGGTATGGTATCATGGCTTGGAGAGAAAGGTCAAGGATGATTGAAGGGCATTAGCAGAGGCCTTTCTGAATCAGTATGTCACAGACTTGGAGATTGACTTGTCGCTCCGTGACTTGAAGAATACCAAGCAGAAGCTGTAGGAGAGTTTCAAGGAGTATGTAGATCGCTAGAGAAGCCAACTCTTGAAAATGCAGACTCAGCCCTCGGAGAATGACCAAATCAAGATGATCATTAAGGGCACCAAACCCTCTATTGATAACAAGCTAAGGAGGATGACCTCTATGATTGGCGATTTTCGACAGTTGAGGGAGACTATTATGGATATTGAGGAGGAAGAAGCTGAGAACAGAAAGTTCTATGGCCAGAATAGAAGGACTATTGGGGGGCATTCAGGGACCATGCCCGCTACTGCTGAGGTCACTGCCATAAAAAACAGGCGGTTTTCCAACCTTGGTAAGCCTCTTTCAAAGGTGTTTGAAAAGCTGAAGATGCAAAGACTCCTAGAACCCTTAGTGTTGGACAATTATGACCCATAGCGTCACTATTTGTACAGATCATGGTGTTGTTGTACAAATAACTATGTGACAAATGAGATTGCTCGCTTATCATTTGTGATTAGATCACCTAGATGTATAAATGATAGGAGGTCCCTTTGATTTGTTCCTGGATTGAGAATGATATGAGACAATATCAATCCACGAAGGATAAATCATTAAATATCCCTAGTCAGAGTATTATCGAGATTGGACATCGATAAATACGTAAAAGACTAGTATTACACTTGTGTGCGTTGTGAGGGCACAAACGGCATAGTTCTCATATATTTGGGTATAAGATACTCATGCAAGTGTAATAGGAGGTGTGTTTTACCGATGGTACGGGAAACAGCTTCGCTCTGGATAGACCCCCTCGGAATTCCATTGGTAGTATGACTATGTGTCTGTGGAAGTCCGAATCAGGGTAGGTGTATTTGGTCTTAACTTGAGACTTGCACCGCTAATACTTGCGACAATCAATATACTTTGGTTGTGGTCGTCCAGGGCTTTAACCGGTTCTGTGTACGCCTCTGCTGGGTATAATAAGAATCGTAGTGTGTTGGGTGTGATGTCAAGACGGAAGTATCACTCCAGTCATATGGAGATGATGATCGCGTAGGGATACAGAATTGGTTCTCTAAAGGGTTGCAACCATCAGGATAATATGACTTGGTCATGATTATCCGATAATAAAGAGTCTAGTTGCTAGTAATCCGATATATGCTTCGTACGGGACAGACACTGTACCAGCCCCAGGCCTTGCATGTGATCATCCGATACTGGATCGAAATACGCAATACTACGTATACTACGCCTGATATCGATCCTTATTCCTGTAAGGATATTTCTGGAGAATTGGGTAGGCATGGCACTTTGCTAGAAACCAACCTTTTCTTGTAAATCGGTACAAACGTAGTACTAGGTACTTACGTGTTCGGATAGTCCGAGGACCGAATTTACTGCCAACATATCCGGGGATCTCATGGGTCGCTTCCCGAAGATTCACCGATGACGTATGACTCGCACTTTTAATTAATCTGGGATTAATTAGATGAGAGAGAAAAATTGATCTGGGATTAATTGTGGAGATATTTTATCTGGGATAAAATATCATTTAAAGAGAGATAACGATTAATTTGGAATTAATCGATAAAATTAATATATTCGATATATTAAACGAAATTGGATTTCGACGCGGAATTAAAATTAGATTTTAATTCGGGCGAACGAGTTAATTTAGAATTAATTCGTTAGCAACGTGAATAGTAATTATGCTAGGCATGATTATTTAATTAAATTAGATTTAATTACGTCGCAACAGAAAATTCATTAATTTGAAATTAGCGAACCCGAGCCCGAGATTGTTTGCGAGCACATTCTCATTTCGAATTCGAGTGCGGCACGCAAGTCAAATCAAGCGTCAAATCGCTAGTTGCTTCTAGTGTCACATCATTCGTCAATCAAGTGATAGATGTCTTTCACTTTGAGTGATTGACGCCAGTCATTATTCACTGATTGATGGGAAGTGATGTGTGTAGTTGATGGAAAGCATTAATGGCTTGATTTTTTGAAAATCAAATATTGGTATATGTTAATTGATTTTAGAAATCAATAAACAATTACACATTTCCATCTCTCTATTTTCTTTTTGGAGCCAAAATCCTTCTCTCTTCTTCACGCCCATTTGGGCTGTTCTTGACTGGTTTTTCTGGGAAAAATCGAGAGCAATGGGAAGCTATAGTGTGATGATTTTGCGGCAAAATCATCAAGAGCTAGCACTCCGAGAGACATGTGAAGGTGATAGGGAAGTCCACCCATGAGCTTGGAATCATTTCGCAAAGCTTGGAGCTTTCATAGAGGATATCAATGGCCGGAAATGGAGACAGAAAATCAGCTCACTGCCGAATGCACCAGAGGGCAGAAACCGAATTTTTGTTGCCTCCCGCGTCGCTCAATCGCTCGATGTGAGTATTCCGCAACTCCCTCATTGTATTTTCACATATTTCTTGCTTTGTATTCGATCCTCGGGGCCGTAGAACTCCAACAATTGGTATCAGAGCGATTGAAAAGCATGAAATTTGATTAGGGCTTAAAATTTGGGTAAAATGTGTTTGAGCATGTTTTAATTAAATTGGATGTTGAGTATGCTTAAAACATGTTGAATTGAAGTTTGATTGGATCAATTTCATGAAATTGTGATTGGATCATTTTTCCCAAAAATCTTGCTTCGCCGAGAATGTTGCCCTATTTTGATGTCTTGGATTTTTTGATTTTTTGATCATTGGATGTGTTGGAAATCAATTGGGATTGATTTAATGTTTAATTGGATTCAATTGGATTGGATTAAAATTGGACATGAAAATCACCCCATTGCCGAGACATTAAGAGCATGTAATTGGGTTTGATTTTTGATTAAATTGTGTTGGACACTATTTGATATAAAGAGCATGATTAATTAGGCTAATTGATGTTTTAGAAATTTTAATTGGGTAATTAATTATGTAATGCACTTTATGTAATTAAATTGTAAAATTGGGTTTTGTAATTTAATTATAATTGGGCTAAAATTGGATTTGGGCTTGTAATGTTGTAAATGGGCTTATTGGGCTTGGTTGTACCAAGTTAGGTTTAGGCCAAATTGGTTGGATCCAATTGGGCCCAAAACCGCTTCGATAAAGCCCAAATGCGACTAATGGACCTTTAAGTTTAATTGGCCTAATGGGCCTAAATTGATTTATGGGCTTATGGGGGATTGTCCTGATTGGCTTTGGTTATTGGTTTTGACCCGAGTTGACCAAAAGCCCACGCCTTGAAGAAATTAATTAAAAGCCCATTGGACTTTAATTAAATTAACGTTGGACGTTAATCGGGCTTTGAGACCCGTAACGATTAAATTTGGATTTTAAATCATAAAAGGTTAGTTAAATAAAGTGTAGTATTTAATTTGGAATTAAATAGCGAATTAGTATTAAATTCAAATTGAATTGGATTTAATTATGTAATTTAATTTAATTCGAGAATTTGTACTTTGAGTACTTATTCGCAAAACGAGTTTGACTCGCACAAAATCAAATCGTTGTTTGAACATTGGATGGTCACTAATTATCAAATTAATTAATTTGATTAGATTGATTGATAACATGCTTGTGTGAATACATGGTTGCGATGCATGAATAATGTATATCAGATGGATATAAGATGGGTGGGGCAATTTTAGAAATTTTTGTAATAAATTTGGAATTTATTAATTGGACCTGCGTGTCCAGCCTTATTACCTCCTTATTCTTTGTATTCTCTTCTCACCTATTCCCCTCAATGTAAATGAGGTTTATTTAGAAGTGTAGTGTAACAGGTAGAAGCAAATACATGTGCTAGCGGGAGAGAGAAACAGAGAGATTTGATCTAGGATCATTGTGTAAAGTATCCATCCGCATATCATTATTATTTTATTCATATGCGCTTTATTATGTGTTTAGAATGCTTGCTTAAGGGTTTGCTTAAGGGTGTATGATGATGAGACCTTAACAAAGATAATAAATTGGTTGCCAATTTGCACTCGAAAAACCCTCACATCATATTAAGCGTTTTTCCTTATATTGAGTGATTCTTACTCAAGATCCGAGACTGGCATTGGTTTGTTGGCCAAAGTCAAGGCCTTTGTCCGTCGATGATGTGTTTGAATCACGAGAGCTTTGTTCCATATTGGTGTCTTGTCCAAGTTGTGGTTTGTTGGCCAAAGTCAAGACCACTTCTTGTCCATCGACATTGATTACGAAGCTTTCCATGGTCAATGGGTCGCGCTTAACTGGGATCACTAAGTTTATTGTGCCAAAGCCAATGCTTAGTTGATTCAGAGAAAAAAGGTTAGGTAATATATTGGATATATTGGCATTTATAAGATATATGTTTCGGACTTGGATGTCCCCCTACTGGATCTAGGAATTGGATTGGATCCAATTGATCTACCTAGTTAATTATCATACAATTTGTTGGCCAAAGTCAAGATTGTGTGATATTTAACGGGATCCTAGCCCGCTAGGAAACACGGTTTCCCGAGTACTCGACAGAGGGTTAGAGGCTCGCCGAAAAATAGTGGGATTCAAGAATTGAATTTGCAATATTCGTTTAATTACTTGCCATATGCGCTCAAACAAATAACATTCGTCAAATAAATTAAATGTTAGTTGAACTAATATTTAAATTGTTGTTTTAATAAACAGTTGGACTGTATTCAAACTATTCACTTATATTTGATTATATAATTGGATTATAATAATCAATGTATTTGATTTAATTAATTATAGTTGATTAAATAGTTGGACTATAATAATCATTATAATAAATAGTATCGAAAATCGTTGATTAAATAGTTGGACTATTAAAATCAAGATAAAATTGAAAGATTGACATTTAAAACATAATCCTAGGAAAATGTATTTAAATGGTTTAATTTTCAAAATTGGGAATAATTTTATGATGGTCCTGGAAACTAATAAGTTACTTTATTTGATAAAATAACATATTAGGCCTAAGCCCAGAGTTAAGCAAATAGTAGAGCATAATCTTTGGAAGATTTATGTGATGATAGATTTAGTGCTTAATCCATTAAGCTTGTCAGTAGACTCCTTAATTTCTAAATCAGAACTAAGGATTAGATTCTTAAAGTATGATAATGAAATTGAAGGATTTTCATAGATCTATATTTAGATTTTAGAAGTACTAAAATTGCAATAATAACTCTTGGAGAGTTAATGACTATTCTCAAGGAGACAAAGTCAAACTTTGCAATTAGGGAAGTAGCGCAAGGCGCACCTTACTTCGATATTCTAGAAACCCGAGGCTTGGCCAAAGGCTTCTGGAATATGAAAAGGGCAAAGGCAAAATCCTTATAATCTTCTGGGAAGATAAAGGACATATCCCAAAATGTCTGCCTAAAATGTGCAAACGGGATCGCGGAAGCGTGACTGCCGTTTGGACATGGCAGACATGAAGGAATTGAAGAGGAGCAAGGCTCTGACTTCAAATATGTTTGTCATATTATGTTCACTACTAGTAGTAAAATTGGATTTTAAATACTTAGTGTGATACATAAACATATACACTGATGTTCAGAATCTGCTATGAGCAGGATACTGACTTCAGATTGAGATTTAATCAGCGAATTGGAAATGGGACGAAAGTCGCTGTTTTAACCGTAGAAACCTAATTTTAGGAACTACCCTTCGGGTATGTGCCTAAATTTGGAAACTGTTATAATGTAACTAGTTTGACTAGAGACATTATATCTATATCAATGTATAATCCGTTGCGGATTTACTTTATATTCTAGAACACTAAAGTGTTTTATTATATAAAGATGATATTGAGATAAACACATTAGATGTGAATAACAGCATTTATATTTTGAATATAAATAAAATCTCAAACATATAACATGACAAACAAACAGCTCAAACTGATTTGATCAGAGAGAAACTAATAAGTGGCATTGTTGTCTGGGACACAATTAAACAAGAATCGTATATCCACACTTTTGAAGAGTGGGTACTAGGACTGATTTGATCCTATTCAAATAAAGTCTACGAATCTAGTTTATTGGGAAAAGTGCCTATAGCACATTTACTTAGTAAAAGTGCAAATGCCACCGATCTGTGAGCCCTAGTTCATAGTGAAGAAAGTGGGCCCATGTCTAGCTAGGCTAGAGGTGGATATGAATATTTCGTGACCTTTACGGATGTGGCATCGCGTTATGGTTATGTGTTTCTATTGAAACACAAATCAGAAACTTTTAAAGTTTCGACACGAAATAAACAAACAGATTGGCTAAAGTATTAAATCGTCACGGTTAGACCATGATGAAAATACTTAAGCAATAAGTTTCTAATATATTTGAAAGAGGATAGTATTCTTTCAAAGAGGACTCCTCCCGGAACAAGTCAATATGACGGTGTGTCCGAATAGAGAAACCAAATTTTGTTGGACATGATAAGGTTAATCATGAGTCGCTCTGAGCTACCATTTCCTTCAACGGATACTCATTAACAGTGCAGAACTTATTTAGAATAAGGTTCCATAAAAATCTGTTAGACTGATTTCATATTAGATATGAACAGGAAAGTAACCGGGTTTCTCATTCCTGAAAATTTGGGAATGCTAGGCATACGTTTGGATGATACCAAACTAAAACCCAAATTAGATAAGTGCCAATTGTAGGTTATCCTAGGGATACCATAAGTATAGTACTTATACAACTCACTAGAGAACAATTTAATTGTTGCTCTCCATGCGGTTTTCCTAAGAGGAATACCTATATGCAGGGTAAGTGGGAGGATAGTATAACTCGATGAAAATCGGAGTAATACTATTCCAGGCATCGATTCCTAATGGAACACAAATAGTTCATCTAGGATGAAACTAAACCAGTAATCTTTGAATACACAAGAACCACATAAGTCGGAGAGAGTCAGAAGACAACCTGGGGTATGGGTTTCTGATCTCACCTCATAAAGATGTCAATCTTATTGAGGTATACCAACTGACTACGTATGAGGAAGTGATACAAGGTATTGACTCCCTGTTATGGCAAAGTGCCAGAACATCCGAAATAGATTCCATGTATATCAACTTAGTTTGGATACTAGTTGATGTACCGCAAGGCATTGTGCCTATTGGTACTATATAAGTCTTCAAGGAAGACATACATGGAAGGAAACATACCAACGTACTAAGCTGGGCTTGTGGCGAAAAGGTATCGTTATCAACATTAAGTTGATTTTGATTCAACCTTTTAACTATTGCCACGATGAATCCATTTGGATAATGCTTGCTAATGCTGCATGTTTCATTCATGAAATATGACAGCTGAACGGGAAAATCGCTTTCCTCAGAAGGAAACCTTTTGGAGGATGTTTACAACGTCCTGTCGATTTTTCGTACCAAAACTAGCAAACAAGATTTGCAGGTTATTCGATCCATGTTTGGATTGAAGCAAGCATTAGGTTCTTAGAATTATCATTTTGATGTAATCATAATGGTGTATGATTTAATTCAAAACGAAATGATTTTTGTGTATATAAGGAGGTTAGTGGGAGCGCACTGACAATAAATGTCCTATAAATAATGATAATATATGTAATTTCTTGGAAATGATATTCCCATAATTACAATCGGTGAAAGCTTGGCTTTCGAGAAAACTCTCCGAGAACTCGTACATTGAAAAATATACGCGACCTAGTGTCTCATACGCTTTGAGCATATGGATTCACAATCATGCCAATCCATGTGATAGTCACTGGATTAATGTTAATAACATCCATTAGTATCTTAGAGATCTAAGGATGTTATCTTATACTATGGAGAAAGAAAACTTGAAGTGACTAGGATTACTACTGCAAGTTTCCTAAACCGATAATAACGACTATAAGTCACAAATGGTACTATACAGTTTGAATAACGGAACAATGAGCTGGAAATCTTCCAAGCAAGATAATGTTACCGAATAAACAACAAATGCGGGTTAGTGCTGCAGCTGAGGCAGCAATTGAAGCCATTTGGGTCGATAATAAATCCTAATTAGATTAGGAATAGTTCTGTTAGCAGTTGAGCTAGGCTTCAACACAGGCTAAAGAATTAATGGTCTCATCAACGATCCAGATATATACTTTGATATTCATCTGATTCGTTCGGATCATACATCGTGGCAATGTGATGATCAAATAAATCACATCAGATGATAATCATGCAAATCCGCTGACGAAAGACCTTCTCAGCAGTTTGAGCCAACCGTACATAGTTTGGGTGGTAGACACTCGAGTGACTGGCTATAGGCCAAGTGGGAGATTGTTGAACAATTATGACCCATAGCGTCACTATTTGTACAGATCATGTGTGTTGTACAAATTAACTATGTGACAAAGGAGATTGCTCTCTTATCATTTGTGATTAGATCACCTAGATGTATAAATGATAGGAGGTCCATGTGATTTATTCCTGGATTGAGAATGATATGAGACAGTGATGAGTGGTATTTATATCACTATTTCCCACTCATTTAACCTTATATTTTGTATAGTTTCTTGAGTCTTGTGAATATTTTGATGTGTTTTGTGTTATTTTGTAGATAAATATAGTTTCAGGACATTCTGGAGGTGATTTGAAGCAAAACTGTGAAAATTGGCCAAAAAGGGCATTTTGGTAAATTGTCCGCGTCGCGACGCCAGGACCTTCAGCGTCGCGACGCCTAACATGCACCGGAGTCTGCTAACGTGCGCCGGGTCAACGGGTCAGAATTTGAGAAGTTTGACTTTGCTAAAATGCGCCGTGCCACGTGTCACCATCACAGCCGATCCACTAACGTGCGCCGTGCCACGTGTCATCATCCTACGATGCCGACACTCACAATTGCCACGTGTGCCACGTGTCATCCTATGTCATCAGCCACGTCATCAGTCAACGAGTCAACCTTGCCACGCGACATGCCACCTCATCATCCACGTCAGCTGGTCAACCGAGTCAACATGCCACATCATCATCAGCCAATCACGCCGTGACACGTGTCGCAATCCTATGGTGCCGACAATTGATCTCAGCCGCCTTTCCACGTCAGCGCCACGTCATCGCCACGTTAGCACAATAATTGAGCTCTTAGCCGCCACGCCACGTGTCGCCTTATCCTCTTATCCGAATCGCCACGTGTCAAGCCCTCAGCGTGCCGCGCCAACTGTTCCAGCGTAGCGACGCCAAAGGCCTTGGCGTCGCGACGCTGGACCTTTACCCACGCCTATAAATTCAGCTTCGAATTTCAGAATTCAGGGCACCTTCCTCTCTCTTTAATTCTTTCTAAAGAGAGAGTTTCTCTCTCTAGATTCTTTAGTTTTTAGTTTTTTTATTTTTAGTTTTTAGTTTTGTAAATAATTTTAATTACGTTTTGTAATAATAGTAATTTAATTTTTACTTTTTACAGTTTTACTATTCACCATGATTAGGTAACTTCTCCAGGTAGGGTGAAAGGTAATTCTTTTACTGTTACTATTTAGATTAATCTCCCTAAAAAATAATATATTCACTATTTAAAATATTGACTTAAAAAGGATACCGCTATATTGGTCGGTTGGTAAATTAATTTTAATCTGGTTTAAACCTGACTAATCAAGGATACCGCCAGATTGTTCGGTTGGTAATTTAATTTTGGTTCCGCCTTTATGGCTGGTTGGACTTAATTGACTTAATCAGGATATCGCCAGATTGGTCGGTTGGTAATATTATCACAAGTTTATATTATTTTATGGGAGATATCTAAATTAGTAATAGTAAAAGTAATTCCTTTTACCTTAGTATTTTATTTACTTCTCAGCTTTTACTTTATGTCTTTTACTTTTATGTTTTTACTAGCTCTAGTTATGTGTTAGTTATCTGGGGTTGTGATGACTTTTAATATCACCGGTTTATAAGGGGTTATTTTATAGTTTGGGTAATTTAAAGGTTTACTTATTTAGTATTAAGCTTAATGTTTCTTGTTGTCTTATCACCAATAAGATTGATGTGGTAAATCTAAAATGAACTAGACATAGGGATTTTAGGTTTCAGCCTTAGACTTAATAGCCCACGATCTTCCTTGAGGATAAATAACTCTTTAATAGATTTCCTTACAGGATAGGAATATACCTGTCGGACAGGGGTAGCCATAATTGGAACTTAAACTTAATGAATCCGGATAATTTGGTTGACATAGACATATGGTTCAATTGGATTAAACTGGGTATTTGCGTCTGACCATCGACAGAGGCTTTTGCATAATTTAGTGTTCCAGGTTAGTAAACTGATTTATTACACAAACATAAAATAACCACTTCATCTTTAAAATGATATTAAAAGAAATCACATCCTTAGATCTTTGTGTCTTTTTTATTTTCCTTAGTATTTTTTTTTGTCTTTTTATTTATTTATTTATTTTGTAAAACCACTTTCAACCAATCAAAGAATCATTCTCTTCTCCATTTAATTAGATATTTGTAAATAAATAGATTCAACAATTAATAACAATAGTAGGACTTAAGTCCTCATGGGATCGATATTTTTATACTACTTGAACGATACGTGCGCTTGCGTTATACGTGTGTGTTTACGCCGGTCAGACAGTATCAATCCACGAAGGATAAATCATTAAATATATCCTAGTCAGAGTATTATCAAGATTGGACATCGATAAATACGTAAAAGACTAGTATTACACTTGTGCGCGTTGTGAGAGCACAAACGACATAGTTCTCATATATTTGGGTATAGGATACTCATGCAAGTGTAATAGGAGGTTGTGTTTTACCGATGGTACGGGAAACAGCTTCGCTCTGGATAGACCCCCTCGGAATTCCATTGGTAGTATGACTATATGTCTATGGAAGTCCGAAATCAGGGTAGGTGTATTTGGTCTTAACTTGAGAAATGCATCGCTAATACTTGCGACAATCAATATACTTTGGTTGTGGTCGTCCAGGGCTTTAACTGGTTCTGTGTACGCCTCTACTGTTGGAAAAAATGACCCATATCGTCACTATTTGCACAGATCATTGTGTTGTTGTAGCAAATTAACTATGTGACAAGGAAATTGCACTCTCATCATTTGTGATTAGATCACCATAGATATATAAATGAAGAGAGGTCCCTATGATTAGTTCCTGGACTGAGAATGATATGAGACAGTATCAGTCCCCGAAGGATTAATCATTAAATATCCCTAGCCGGAGTATTATCGAGACTATACATCGATAATGCGGAATAGGCTAGTATTGCACTTGTGTGGGTTGTGAGGGCACAACGGCATAGTTCTCATATATATAAGTATTGGATACTTATGCAAGTGCGATAGGAGGTCGTGTTTCACCGATAGTACGGGAAACAGCTTCGCTCTGGATAGACCCCTCGGAATCCCATTGGTATTATGACTATGTGTCTATTGGGAGGCCGAAATCAAGGTAGGTGTGTATAGTCTTAACCTGAGACTTGCATCGCTAATACTTGCGATAATCGGTAGACTTGGTCTTGGTGGTACAGGGCTTTAACCGGTTCTGCGTACACCACTTCTGGGTTTATCAGAGAGTCGTAGTGTATTGGGTGTGATGTCAAGACGGAAGTATCACTTCAGTAATAGTGGAGATGATGTCACGTAGGATACGCTACTAGTGCTCATGAGTGTTGCGCAACCAATCAGGATATTGTGACCAGGTCATGAATATCCGATTATAGAGACTATGTTACCAGACATCCGATATATGCTTCGGACGGGGTAGACACTTATCCAGCCCCAGCCCTAGCACGTGACTATCCGATACTGGGCCGATACGCACAATAATTGGTATACTACGCTTGATACATATCTTAATATTCTTAAATGGATATGTCCGGAGAATTGGGTAGACTTGGTGCTTTGCTAGGAGTCGACCTTGTCTTGTAAATCGGTAAAACGTAGTACTTGGTACGTACGTGATTCGGATACTCCGACGACCGTATTTACTGCCAACTTATCCGGGGATCTCATGGGTCGCTTCCCGATAATCCACCGATGACGCATAACTCGCACTCTTGAATAATCTGGGATTATATAGAAGAGAGAGAAAATTAATCTAGGATTAATAACGGAGATATTTTATCTAGGATAAAATATCGTCTAGAGAGAGATAACGATTAATTCAGAATTAATCGATAATTAATATATTCGATATATTAAATGAAATTAGATTTTGACGCGGAATTAAAATTAGATTTTAATTCAGGCGAACGAATTAATTTAGAATTAATTCGTTAGCGACGTGAATAGTGAATTCGCTAGGCGTAATCATTTAATTACAACGACGACGGAAAAATCGTTAATTTGGAATTAGCGAACCCGAGCCCGAGTGTGATTGCGAGCGCATTCGTATTTCGAATTCAAGTGCGGCATCGCAAGTCGCATCAAGCGTCAAATCAATCGTCACATCAAGCGTCAAATCAAAAGTCACTTTGAGTGATTGATTGATTGATTGATTGATTGATGGATTGATGGATTGACTTGCATCACATCACTTTATTAAAGTGACAGTGAATAGTTGATGTAAGTTGGTGTAATAGTGTTTGGAGGAAAATCATTTACTTTGGTTTTATTTAAATCATTAAGTAATTGGTTTTATTATTTTTTCTTGGAAAATATATAAAGCTTTTTGAAAAGCTTTTCATTAAAACATTACACACAACTTTCATCTCTCTCATTTTCTCTCTTCTTCCTCACGCCAAAACACAAATAACTCACTGGTTTTGAGCCAAAATGGCGTGAACAAGGGAAGCCAAGAGTGGATTTTCATAGTGAAAATCCAAGTGCTAGCACACTTACGAGTCTTGCGAAGGTGGTAGGGAGGTTCACCCATGAGCCGGGATCCGTTCGACGAGCTTGGAGCTCCGTTCTCAACTCAAAATTCGATTTTGGAGGTAGTGGACTGTGCAGTTTGGCGCCCTTGGCAGTGAGCATTTTGGGCTTCATCGTCTCCAAATCGACTCAACCGATCGATGTGAGTATTCCGCTATCTCCGTTGGTGTGTTCACACAATGTATTTCATGTCTTGTTTGATCTTGGGACCTAGATAATACCAACAATGGCATCAAGAGCTTAGGTTCAAGCATGAAAAATTGTAGGGCTTAAAATTTGGGTAAATGTGTGTTGAGCATGATTTGAATAAATTGATTGTTTGAGTATGCTTTTAACATGTCTAATTTCATTTTGGTTGGACCAATTTGTTGAAAATGATTTGGAATAATTTTACCCAATTTTGTCGCTTGGCCGAATGTGTGGATGATTTTTGGATTCTTGGAATTTTTGTTTTTGATTCATTGATGAGTTAGAATCATGATGGGATGATGTTAATTTATGGTCAATTGGATTGTACTTTGAATTGAACATAAATCCCAAAATCTCATGTTGGCCGAATTGGTGTATGCCCTTAAATGTCTTGGATTTTTGATTTTATGAACATTGGATGTGTATGAAATCATTTAGGATGTTGATTTAATGTCGATTGTGGGTTTGATTGGATTGAAACCAAATCGGATGTGAAATCCTTCCTTGGCCGAGACTAAAGAAGCATGTAAATGGGTTTGATTTTTCATTTATGTGTTGGACATATGATAATGATAATGAGCATGAATAATTGGACTAATATGGTGTTTTAGAAATATTGATTTAGTTGATTAATCATGTAATACACTTTAGTTTAATTGAATATGAAATTGGATTTTGTATATTTAATTAATTGGGCCTAATTTTGGAAATTGGACTTTAATGTTGTAATTGGGCTTATTGGGCTTGATTTTATCAAGTTGGGTTTAGGCCAAATGGATTGGATCCAAATGCGACTTAAAGTCCAATTTCCAAAATTAAATACATGAACCTTTAAGTTAAGCCCAAATGCGACTTAATAAACCTTTAAAGTTCAATTGGGCCTAATGGGCCAAGATTGATTTATGGGCTTATGGGGTAAATCCCGGATTGGACTTTGGTTATCGGTTTGACCCGAGTTGACCAAAAGTCCACTCTTAAGAAATCAATTAAAAGCCCATTGGACCTTAATTGAATTGACGTTGGACGTTAATCGGTCTTTGAGACGCGTTACGATTAAATTTGGAATTTAAATCGTAAAAGGTTTATTAATAAAGTGTAATATTTAATTTGGAATTGAATAGTGAATTAGTATTAAATACATGTTAAATTAGATTTAATGATGTAGTTTAATTTAATTCATGAATTCGTACTTTGAGTACTTATTCGCAAAAACGAGTTTGACTCGAACAAAATCAAATCGTTGTTTGAACATTGGATGATCACTTAATTATCAGATTAATTAATTTGATTAGATTGATTGAGCATGCTTTTGTGTGAATACGTGGTTGATGAATGAATAATGTATATCGGATGGATATTAGATGGGTGTGGGCAATTTTAGAAATTGTTGTAATAAATTCGATTTATTAAATTGGACCTGCGTGTCCAGCCTTATCACCTCTATTCTCTTTGTATTCTCTTCTCACCTATTCCCCTCCATGTAAATGAGGTTTCTTTAGAGTGTAGTGTAACGGGTAGAAGTAATACAAGTGCTAGCTTGAGTGAGAAAGGGAGAGATTTGATCTAGGATCAATGTGTAAAGTATCCATCCGCATATCATTATTATTTATTTTCATACTCGCTTTATTATGTATTTAGAATGCATGTTTAAGGGTGTATGATGATGAGACCTTAACAAAGATAATTAAATTGGTAGCCAATTTTCACGCAAAAAAAAAACCCTCGTTAAATATCAAGCATTTATTTTCCTTCCATTGAGTGATTCTTGCTCAAGATCCGAGATTGGCAGGGGTTGTTGGCCAAAGTCAAGCCCTTGTCTTTCGAAGATGTGTTTTAATCACGAGGCTTTGTTCCATATCGGTGTCGTGTCTAAGTTGTGGTTTGTTGGCCAAAGTCAAGACCACTTCTTGTCCATTGACATTGATTACGAAGCTTCCATGTCAATGGGTCCGCGCTTGACTGGGATCACTAGGTTTGTTGTGCCAAAGCCAAGGCCTAGTTGATTCAGAGGAAAAAGGTTAGGGTATACATTCGATGTATAGGCATATATAAGATATATGTTTGGGACTTGGATGTCCACCTACTGGATCTAGGAGTTGGATGAGATCCAATTGATCTTCGAGATCTACCTAGTTAATTATCATACAATTTGTTGGCCAAAGTCAAGATTGTGTGATATTTAACGGGATCCTAGCCCACTAGGAAACACGTTTCCCGAGTACTCGACAGAGGGTTAGAGGCTCGACAAAAAATAGTGGGAGGCAAGTATTGATTTGCAACATTCGTTCGAATACTCGCTAAACGCGCTCATCTATTTTTACTCGTCATATTAATCAAAAGTATTAGTTGGACTAATATTTTATGTTGTTTTAAATATATATATAGTTGGACTATATACAAACTCATTCAATATATAGTTGATTTTATAATTGGATTATAGTAATCAATAAATTGAATTAAAATGATAGTTGATTTTATAATTAGATTATAGTAATCAATATTAAAATTATAGTTGATTAAATATTGGATTATTGTAATCATTATAATAAATAGTACCTTTTAAAATTGATTAAATAGTTGGACTATTGAAATCAAGAAAGAATTGAAAAGTTGAATATTTAAAATATATAATCCTTGGATTAAATGTTTTAAATGATTTAATTTTATTGGGAATTCATAATAGGTTACTTTATTGGATAAAATAACTTGTTATATCTAGGCCCATAATTAAGCAAATAAGTAGAGCATAAAATCTTTGGAAGATTTATGTGATGATGACTTTAGTGCTTAATTTAATATACTTATCATAAATCTATCTTTAGATTTAAATGTATAAATTGCAATTAATAATTCTTAGAGAATTGATGGACTATTCTAGAGGTGAAAAGTCAAAGTTTGCAATTGGGCGTGTTGCACAAGGTGCACATCGTTTCGATATTCTGAAACCCAAGGCTTGGCCAAAGGTTTGTGAAATATTGAAAAGATAATTGACATATCCCAAAGTGACTACCATTTGGATATGGAAGACACGAAGGAGTTAAAGAAAGGGCGAGGCTCTGACTTTAAAAATATTTGTCAAAGTTATGTTCACTACTAGTATTGAAATTGGATTTTAAATACTTAGTGTGGTACATAAAATATATGTATTGATGTTCAGAATCCGCTATGAGCTGGATACTGACTTCAAGCTGAGATTGCTCTACGAATCGGAAACGGGATGAAAGTCGCTGTTTCGACCGTAGATACCTAAGTTTAGGAACTACCCTTCGGGTATTCACTTAAATTAGGAAATGTTATGATGTAACTAGTTTGACTAGAGACATTATCTCTATATCAGTGTTTAATCCGTTACGGATAAAACCTTTATATTATAGAACACTAAGTGTTTTATTATATAAAGATGATACTGAGATAAATACATTAGATGTAAATAACAGAATTTATATTTTGAATATAATAAAATCTCAAACATATAAAAATGACAAATAAATAGCTCAAATTGATTTGATCAATAGAGACTTATTTGTGGCATTGTTGTCTAGGACACAATTAAACGAGACTTGTATATCCACACTTTTGAAGAGTGGGTACTAGGACTGATTTGACTATTCAAATAAGGTCTGCG
This sequence comes from Zanthoxylum bungeanum, assembly GCA_019454045.1. Classification (NCBI taxonomy): domain Eukaryota; kingdom Viridiplantae; phylum Streptophyta; class Magnoliopsida; order Sapindales; family Rutaceae; genus Zanthoxylum; species Zanthoxylum bungeanum. Next base: position 151,770 of record SKCR01039620.1, on the reverse strand, counting down.
AATCTAGTTTATAAAGTAAAGTACCTAAAATACTATTTACTTGGTAATAGTATAAGGGCCACCGATCTGTTAGCCCTATTCATGGTGAAGTTAGTGGGCCCATATCTAGCTAGGCTAGATGTGAACATGAATATTTCGTGACCTTGACGGATGTAGCATCACGTTGTGGTTATGTGTTTCTTTTGAAGAACACAGATCGTAAACTTTAGAGTTTCGACACGAAATAGAAGAAAAAAACAGATCGGCTATAGTATTATTCCGCCACGGTAAGACCGTAATGGAAAATACTTAAGCAGTAAGTTTCGTACGTACATGAAAGAGTATGGTATTCTTTCAGATGAGGACTCCTCCCGAGACACGTCAGTTAGACGGTGTGTCCGAACAAAACCTGAATTTTGTTGGACATGATAAGGTTATCACGAGTCGCTTTGAGCTACTGTTTCCTTCAATAGGATATGTATTATACAGTGCCTATATAGGTTATCCTAAGGGAAACCTTAAGTATAGTACTTGTAAATCTCACATGAGAACAATGTGATTGTTGCTCACCATGCGGTTTTTCCTGAGAGGAATACCGATATGCAGTGGTCAGTGGGAGGATAGTGATATACTCGATGAAAATCAGACTAATACTGTTCAAGGCACGAAGTCCTTAATGGAACACAAATAGTTCATCTATGATGAATCTATACCATTAATCTTCAAATACACAAGAAACTATTAGATCGGATAGAGTCAGAAAACAACCTAGGGTATGGGTTCTGATCTCACCCCATAAAGATGTCAATCTTATGGAGGTGTACCATCCGACTACGTTTTGAGGAAGTGATACGAGGTATCGACTCCCTATTATGGCAAAGTGCCATGAGTCCGAAATGGATTCCATGTATAACAACTATTTTGGATACTAGTTGTTGTACCACAGGCATTGTGCCTATTGGTACATTAACGTCTTCAAGGAAGACATACATGGAAGGCAACATACCAACGTACAAAGCTGGGCTTTTGACGGAAAGGTATCGTTATCAACATTGTGTTAATAACGGTTCAACCTTTTACATGTTGCCATGGTAAATCCATTTTGAAGATGCTTGTTGATAACTGCGTATTTCATTTATGAAATGTGTCAGTTATAGATCAAAATCGCTTTCCTGAAAAGGAAACCTTTTGGAGAATGTTTATAACATTCTGACGATTTTGTATAACCGACAAACAAGGTTTGCGGGTTATTCGATCCATGTTTGGATTGAAGCAAGCATAAGGTTCTTGGAACTGTCGTTTTGAAATAATCATAATGATTTATGATTTGACTCAAAACGAAATAATTCTTGTGTATATAAGGAGGTTAGTGGGAGAGCGCACTGACAGTTAAATTCCCATAAAGCAATTGTTGAAAGCTTGGCTTTCATAGAAATTCTCCGTAGAATTCTGGGGAGTAACAACCTTTATTCAAGGAATAAAGATCTATTGGGATAGATTTGAGTTGTTAACACTCTCTGGGAAATTGTACATTTAAATGTACTTGATAGGGTGTCTCATACGCTTCGAGCATATGGAGTCACGATCAGGTCAATCCAAGTGATTGTCACTGGATTGAAGATTAAGAACATCTGTTAGTATCTGAGAGAACTAAAGATGTTGTCTTAAACTATGGAGAAGGAGAACTTGAAGTGACTGGGATCACTGCTGCAAGTTTCCAAACAATTAAATACTGTGGTACTATAAAGTTTGAATAACGGGACAGTGGGCTGGAAATCTTCCAAGCAAGATAACTGTTGCCGAATAAACGACAAATGCGGATTATTGCTGCAGCTGAGGCAGCAATAGAAGTCTTTTGGATCGAAAATAAATCTAATTAGATTGGATATAGTTCTGTTAGCAGCTGAGCTAGGCGTCAGCACAGACTAAGGAATTAAAGGTCTCATCGACGATCCAGATATATACTTCTATATCATCTGATTCGTTCGGATCACACATCGTGGCAATGTGATGATCGTATAAATCGCGTCAAACGATAATCAAACAAATCCGCTGACGAAAACCTTTCCTCAGTAATTTGAGCGAACCGTACATAGTTCGGGTATAGGACACTTGAGTGACTCGCTACGTGCCAAGTGGGAGATTATTGGACAAAATGACCCATAGCGTCACTATTTGCACAGATCATTGTGTTGTTGTAGCAAATTAACTATGTGACAAGGAAATTGCACTCTCATCATTTGTGATTAGATCACCATAGATATATAAATGAAGAGAGGTCCCTATGATTAGTTCCTGGACTGAGAATGATATGAGACAGTATCAGTCCCCGAAGGATTAATCATTAAATATCCCTAGCCGGAGTATTATCGAGACTGGACATCGATAATGCGGAATAGGCTAGTATTGCACTTGTGTGCGTTGTGAGGGCACAACGGCATAATTCTCATATATATAAGTATTGGATACTTATGCAAGTGCGATAGGAGGTCGTGTTTCACCGATGGTACGGGAAACAGCTTCGCTCTGGATAGACCCCTCGGAATCCCATTGGTATTATGACTATGTGTCTATGGGAGGTCGAAATCAAGGTAGGTGTGTATAGTCTTAACCTGAGACTTGCATCGCTAATACTTGCGATAATCGGTAGACTTTGGTCTTGGTGGTAAATGGCTTTAACCGGTTTTGCGTACACCACTTCTGGGTTTATCAGAGAGTCGTAGTGTATTGGGTGTGATGTCAAGACGGAAGTATCACTTCAGTCATAGTGGAGATGATGTCACGCATGATACGGTACTAGTGCTCTTGAGTGTTGCGCAACCAATCGGGATATTGTGACCAGGTCATGAATATCCGATTATAGAGACTATGTTACCAGACATCTGATATGTGCTTCGGACGGGGTAGACACTTATCCAGCCCCAGCCCTAGCACGTGACTATCTGATACTGGGCCGATACGCACAATACATTGGTATACTACGCTTGATACAGATCTTAATATTCTTAAATGGATATGTCCGGGAAGAGATTGGGTAGACTTGGTGCTTTGCTAGGAGTCGACCTTGTCTTGTAAATGGTAAAACGTAGTACTTGGTACGTACGTGATTCGGATACTCCGACGACCGTATTTACTGCCAACTTATCCGGGGATCTCATGGGTCGCTTCCCGATAATCCACCGATGACGCACAACTCGCACTCTTGAATAATCTGGGATTATATAGAAGAGAGAGAGAATTAATCTAGGATTAATAACGGAGATATTTTATCTAGGATAAAATATCGTCTAGAGAGAGATAACGATTAATTCGGAATTAATCGATAAATTAATATATTCGATATATTAAATGAAATTAGATTTCGACGCGGAATTAAAATTAGATTTTAATTCGGGCGAACGAATTAATTTAGAATTAATTCGTTAGCGACGTGAATAGTGAATTCGCTAGGCGTAATCATTTAATTACGACGCGACGGAAAAATCGTTAATTTGGAATTAGCGAACCCGAGCCCGAGTGTGATTGCGAGCGCATTCGTATTTCGAATTCAAGTGCGGCATCGCAAGTCGCATCAAGCGTCAAATCATCGTCACATCAATCGTCAATCAAAAGTCACTTTGAGTGATTGATTGATTGATTGATTGATTGATTGATGATTGATGGATTGACTTGCATCACATCACTTTATTATTAGTGACATGTGAATAGTTGATGTAAGTTGGTGTAATAGTGTTTGGACATAAAAATCATTTACTTTTGGTTTTATTTAAATCAATTAAGTAATTGGTTTTATTATTTTTTCTTGGAAAATATATAAAGCTTTTGGAAAAGCTTTTCATTAAAACATTACACACAACTTTCATCTCTCTCATTTTCTCTCTTCTTCCTCACGCCAAGACACAAAATAAACTCACTGGTTTTGAGCCAAAATGGCCGTGAACAAGGGAAGCCAAGAGTGGATTTTCATAGTGAAAATCCAAGTGCTAGCACACTTACGAGTCTTGCGAATGTGGTAGGGAGGTTCACCCATTAGCCGGGATCCGTTCGACGAAGCTTGGAGCTCCGTTTCTCAACTCAAAATTCTGTTTTTGGAGGTAGTGGACTGTGCAGTTTGGCGCCCTTGGCAGTGAGCATTTTGGGCTTCATTCGTCTCCAAATCGACTCAACCGATCGATGTGAGTATTCCGCTATCTCCTGGTGTGTTCACACAATGTTTTCATGTCTTGTTTGATCTTGGGACCTAGATAATAACCAACATCTACTGGGTATATTGAGAATCGTAGTGTGTTGGTGTGATGTCAAGACAGAAGTATCACTCCAGTCATATGGAAATGATGACGCGTAGGGATACAGAACTGGTTCTCTAAAAGGTTGCAACCATCGGGATAATATGACCTTGGTCATGATTATCCGATAATAAAGAGACTAGTTGCTAGTAATCCGATATATGCTTCGTACGGGCCAGACACTGTACCAGCCCCAGTCCTTGCATGTGATCATCCGATACTGGATCGAAATACGCAATACTACGTATACTACGCCTAATATAGATCCTTATTCCTGTAAGGATATTTCTGGAGAATTGGATAGGCATGGCACTTTGCTAGAAGCCAACCTTGTCTTGTAAATCGGTACAAACGTAGTACTAGGTACTTACATGTTCGGATAGTCCGACGACCGAATTTACTGCCAACATATCCGGGGATCTCATGGGTCGCTTCCCGAAGATTCACCGATGATGTATGACTCGCACTTTTAATTAATCTAGGATTAATTAGATGAGAGAGAAAAATTGATCAAGGATTAATTGCGGAGATATTTTATCTGGGATAAAATATCATTTAAAGAGAGATAACGATTAATTTGGAATTAATCGATAAAATTAATATATTCGATATATTAAACGAAATTGGATTTCGACGCGAAATTAAAATTAGATTTTAATTCGGGTGAACGAGTTAATTTAGAATTAATTCGTTAGCAACGTGAATAGTAATTATGCTAGGCATGATTATTTAATTAAAATAGATTTAATTACGTCGCAACGGAAAATTCGTTAATTTGGAATTAGCGAACCCGAGCCCGAGATTGTTTGCGAGCGCATTCACATTTCGAATTCGAGTGCGGCACGCAAGTCAAATCAAGCGTCAAATCGCTAGTCGCTTCTAGCGTCACATCATTCGTCAATCAAGTGATAAATGTCTTTCACTTTGAATGATTGACGCCAGTCACTATTCACCGATTGATGGGAAGGGATGCGTGTAGTTGATGGAAAGCATTAATGGCTTGATTTTTTGAAAATCAAATATTGGTATATGTTAATTGATTTTAGAAATCAATAAATAATTACACATTTCCATCTCTCTTTTTTCTTTTTGGAGCCAAAATCCTTCTCTTTTCTTCACGCCTATTTGGGCTGTTCTTGACTGGTTTTTCTGGGAAAAATCGAGAGCAATGGGAAGCTATAGTGTGATGATTTTGCGTCAAAATAATCAAGAGCTAGCACTCCGAGAGACATGCGAAGGTGATAGGGAAGTCCACCCATGAGCTTGGAATCATTTCGCAAAGCTTGGAGCTTTCATGGAGGACATCAATGGCCGAAAATGGAGACAGAAAATCAGCTCACTGCCGAATGCACCAGAGGGCAGAAACCGAATTTTTTTGTCTCCCGCGTCGTTCAACCGCTCGATGTGAGTATTCTGTAACTCACTCGTTGTATTCGCACATATTTCTTGCTTTTTATTCGATCCTCGGGGCCGTAGAACTCCAACACTTAGAGCCTAAACCACTTTCAAACCTTGTGCCACCCAACCTTGACCTAAGCCTATATTGTCACTTCTATCAGAGGAAAGGCCACGAAACTGACAAATGCACCCGCCTTAGGCATGAGATCCAAAACCTCATTGACGCCCATAAAATACCCGATCCAGAAAAAGAACAACCCAATACACACAGAAACCTTCTACCCAACTACCACTATGTTCAACCACCCACATACATGATTAGCTCTGGCCTACCAGAAATCCTTGTCCTCCAAACCATCGACCAACGAGCCTTATATATGGAGATATGGAGTAGCAGTTGTGAAGATGAAACGGGGCAAGGGATAGATTCCTGGGAAAATTTCTCGATCAGTAACAAAGAGAAGAATGAATAGAAAGAAGAACTGCTGCAGTTGGAGAATCTGATGCTCAAGAAACCGAGAAGACAAGGCTGCAGATGACGAAGACATTTATTTTGAATCTCGCATTTGTTAGTCACAAAGACATTGTTTTGCTTACTTGTTCGAACCTTTTCGATTTACGTTATAACATGCGTGACATGAGCATATTTGATATTAATTCGAAAAATACGTCTAACCTTGGTACATGTGAAAACCCCGAGGGAACTTCAATTTCAAGTAAGAAGCGAAATAGAATTGATAGAGGAATATTTTAGGTAGGCCTGGGGGCGACCAAAGACTTTTATATGCAAAAGGCACCAAAGAGCACAAGAAAGGCCTAACCCATCGGAATAAGGAATGCATCCATGCATCCATGCATACACATCATATATATGCAATTGCATTTTTGTGTTCGCAGGTTTCGAAGAAAAAAGGAAAAAATGGCAAAGACGAGGGAATCAGGAATGAACCATCTCAACAAGTAACGGTTCGGAAATGCACCATCTATCAACAAGTAACGGTTCGGAAATGGACCATCTCTCATAAGTAACAGTTCAGAAATGAACCATCTATCAAGTAACGGTTCGAAAATGAACCACCTATCAAGTAAAGGTTCAGAAATGGACCATCGCTCATCAGTAACGGTTCGGAAATGGACCACCATCTCAACTTAAGTAATGGTTCGGAAATGGACCATCTCTCATCAGTAACGGTTCGGAAATGGACCATAATCTCAACTCAGTAACGGTTCGGAAATGGACCACCATCACATCACTAACAGTTCGGAAATGAACCACCTATCAAGTAACGGTTCGGAAATGGACCACCACCCCACATCAGTAACGGTTCGGAAATGAACCACCTATCAAGTAACGGTTCGGAAATGGACCATCTCTCATCAGTAACGGTTCGGAAATAGACCACCACCCCACATCAGTAACGGTTCGAAAATGAACCTCCTATCAAGTAACGGTTCGGAAATGGACCATCTCTCATCAGGAATGGTTCGGAAATGGACCACAATCTCAACTCAGTAACGGTTCGGAAATGAACCACCTCACATCAGTAACGGTTCGGAAATGAACCATCCTCTCACATCAGTAATGGTTCAGAAATGAACCATCATCTTACATCAACTCAGTTCGAAGCATCTCGCAAAGTAGCAGGTAAGTACGACAGCCGACAACCCAAGTAAGTAAAAAATGCATGCATGACGTTGATAGGATTGTCACTGTCACACACTGCACAAGTCCCATCAAAGTGGGGGTGACTGTAGACACTGCATTTTTGCATAAAGCCCAATGATGAGCCTCGTATGGAGGCACTACCCGATAAGTTTCAGAAGTCGCGGGAAACAGATGTCGGAAGGGAAAAATTTTAAAATAAATACATCAACAAATTTAACCCCGCTAATTAGCCTCGGGATTGCTCGATTAACCTCTGTTTTAAAATTTTAGCCTCGGCCCAAAACCCTCGCAACCCATCCAAAGCCCATTTATCCAAGCCACACGCCCACATCACACAAGGCCCACCAAAGCCTAATCCAAATAATTAAAACATTTAAAACACATGTCACAAATTAAATTAAATCAAATTAAATTAAATCAAATCCAATTAAAATCAAATCAAATCCCCTTCCTAAACTAAATAAATCACCTACCAATTTAAAGAAATTCTCCCACCAAAAATACAAATATGCTTTCCCAAAATTAAAGACATCCATTTTTACTTGATTTTGTTTCCTTGTTTGAAGATCCTATGAACAAGGACACCATAGTGCACAACTATAAAAAGAGACCTAAACCAACCATTTTTATCCCTTCAAAAAAAAAACTCACCTATTCTCTCTTTGACAACTCATGGCCTCACCAAAAAAATAATCCCTAACCCTTTCTCTATTGCCTCTCTTCTCCTCTCTCATCTCTCTCACACGGCTTCACAAAACAAAATAAACACTAATTCATTCGCAGCCTATCTTGAACAAACGCACACACATGTCCATTCACCAGAAACAGCGCACTACCACAAAAACCCATTCACCAAACGGCGTGAGCCAACAACCAAGCTGCTACAAATCCTACACGCCGAAAAAAAAAACAATTTCCCCCCAATTCATTTACACGGCATCACTCAGCTCCGTATAACTAAACCACCTGCCAGTCCCCTCCAAACAAGACAAAACACAAGCCAATGTGAAACCAGTAAGTCTCCACCCATGTGAAAACCAACGCAAACCAACAATAAAATAACCCCAAAAATAGTCCAAAACAGTCCAAAGCACTCCCCCTAAAATCACCCAAAAATAATCCATAAAATAGTCCGTGAATCCGTCTCCAAAACCAGTAAAAAAAAACAGAAAAACAAAGAAGAAAATAGAAGAAACAGTGACAGAAACAGCGAGCAAAATAGCAGCGAAACCGAACCGTGAACCAGAAAAATAAAGGAGCATTAACCCTTCCGGTGACGACGTAACGCACTTCCGAGGAGCATCTTAAAATGTAATACCTAAGGGCCCATTTTTTTGTTATTTTTCTTTTCAATTATTCTTTGTCGATCATTCGCATGCATCGTTGTGTTTTACGTATGGTTTCATTTATGTTGGGTTGATGGTTGAGTGCTATCCCTTGCAGTATATCGAATGGAAACCCAGACGTAAATTCCGTAGCCAAATCCGAATGGACGGTAGTGCGGTCTGTACTTGGGACACAACTCCATGTACCACTTGAGGAACTTTCAAGCACGTGTTTCATTTTGTGATTTAAATCTATGTTTATTATTCCGTTATTTATTTTCTATGCATTGTTTCTTTATTTATGTATCGTTAATCTAATGCGCATGGGCTAACTAGGGTGGATTAAAGGTCCTTTATTCGAGGGAAATACCTAAAGGCTACCTTTACCATGATGTTTGGCCGCGCCAGACGAAGTACACTCGATTGAATGTGAAATGTGTTCAATCGGGCATACAAGGTCTCATATTATTTATTTGTTTATTCATGCATTGATAATTTAGTGTGCATGGGCTAACTAGGGTGGATTAAAGGTCCTATATTCGAGGGAAATGCCTAAAGGCTACCTTTACCACGATGTTTTGCCGCGCCAGACGAAGTACACTCGATTGAATGTGAAATGTAGTCAATCGGACATACAAGGTCCCATATTATTTATTTTTTTTTATTCATGCATTGATAATTTAGAGCGCATGGGTTAATCATATTGGATTAAAGGTCCTATATTCGAGGGAAATGCCTAAAGGCTACATTTACCATAGTTTTGCCGCACCTTTCTTCTGTTGATCTCGTCATTTACCCTTTTGGTTGTTATGCTTTCATTCTTCACTTTGCATTCATATTATGTTAATGCTTGAGTGTTGCCTCTTATGGTATATCGGATGGAAACCCAGACTTAAATTCCGTAGACGAATCCGAATGGATGGTAGTGTGGTCTGTACTTAGGATACAACTCCATGTACCGCTTGAGAAGCATTCGCACATGTGTCATTTTGGATACCACTTTGGTAATCTCGTTCGAACGCATTTCTGAACGCTATATGAATGTATGCACTCTGTCTCATTTCTGTTCGAACACATTTCCAAACGCTACACGAACGTATGTATTTTGTCTCATTTTCGTTCGAACGCGTTTACGAACGATATTCAAACACGCATGCATTCTGCTTTACCATGCATCAAGTCTCATCCCATTCGAACGCGTTTTCAAATGCTATACGAACGTGAAACTTCTGTTTACCGTGCGAACGTGTTTTCAAACGCTACACGAACGCACATACAGTGAACATATTTCTTTTCATCACATTTCATGCATGTTTGCTTCTTTGGTCATTTATTTTGCATTACATAATTAATCATATCATTTCATTATTGACGCTTTTACCGTTATTAATTATTTATATTTTAACATTTATTTATTTGATATGCTCATGAGTTTGTGTGCTCGCTTTTTTTATTAATGCCTTTATAGTTGTTATTAGTTACACCATTACACTTCATCATTTAATACGTTTATGAATTATGCATTTTACCTTAATTTACGATTATGGGTGTGAAATCTTGTGTGTTGATTACATTATCTTGCATGTGTTGTATGAGACTTGGTTATATTATCACATAAATCTTTTCATTACAATTGGCATAAGTAAGGGACCGTTCCGAACCCAACGGTTTGAGGTCTTCCCTTGAGAGGGGTGAGTGCGGCCTTAAATCATTTCCCAGTTGACACTGGGTGGCGACTCCATTTTATTTCTCCGGTTTAGTCCCCCGCGGGTTTTTTCGTACTCCCGACCGGGCCGCGAGCCTGGACAGCGTCGCCTACTTCTGTGTTCTACACATACATAGTAACATACGGACATGAGCGGTAAATGAAAAGTTTGTAATATTCAGTGCTCTAGTTTAATTGGAGGAAACATCTAAAAAAGCAGTGGAATAATTAAAAAAAAACATCTAATATCCGAGTAATTAAGTTTGTAAGGGTATCTTAACACCTAGTGCCCTAAAGCCAACTGGTTTGGGAGTCACTGGCCCAAAACTCGCTACATGGATTAAAGATGTTATTAAAAAAATAACATCTGAAATCCAAGTAATTAAGTCTGTAAGGGTGTCTTAACATCTAGTGCCCTAAAGCCAACTGGCTTGGGAGTCACTGGCCTAAAGCTCGCTACTTGGATTAAAGATATTGTAAATAAAAAAAATTAAATTAAATTTCCATTGCTAAAAATGTGTGAATTCTGATATAATTTTAGGACAAAAATATTACTATCTTTTCAACTATACTTATGAATATTGTGGACACAATGATTTGATTAATACTTTGTTGGTTGTGTATATGGAGAATGGTAAAAATAATCGAAGAATTTACTTATTTGGTAATTTAGAAAGAAAGAAAACAACTATTAACTTGGATAAGAAGTTTCATTTGTTTAGTCACTAACTTGTTTATTCTCTTTTCTCTTGTCTTTTTTTCTTTTGTGTGCATTAGATTGACGTTTGTGGGTATCGTTACTGTAAGCCCTCACGAGACTACAACTCGTCCACTAGGGACACTTAGGGGTTTAAAGGCTTGTTGTATACGCTAAATGCAACCGTGATCCCTACGAAAGTGGCTTAGTTTAATTTTATTTTAAAGTTGTTTATTCTATTTCATTTTGTTGTTTTGCTCGAGGACTACCAAAATGTTAGGTTTAGGGGTGTGATAAGCAGTAAATATATTAATATTTATTGTCCATTTTACTTAATATTTTGTATAGTTTCCTGGGTATTATGAATATTTTGATGTGTTTTGTGTTATTTTGTAGATAAATAAAACAACAGGACTCTCTGGAATCAAATCAGGGCCAAAACATCGAAAAACAGACAAAAGGGGCAAAAATATAAATTTACTTCTAAAATGCGTCGTCTGCTAAAATACGCCGACTACTATATGCGCCACTAACGTGTGCCATACACGTGTCAAAATCAGAGAAACTGCTATCATGCGCCTACCACGTGTCAACATCATAATAATTTTACTAACATGCACCGGACACGTGTCATCATCTCATGCTGCTGACAATCCACGTCTTTACTGACATCAGCATCGTGACGCTCAAGTCATTATGCATCGCGACTCCATGCCAATTATTTTACCGACAACCATGTTTCAATATCGCGTTGAATCAGTGGAATTGACGAATAGAGAACAAGTACACATGTAGAGGACTAGGGGGACGATGATACGTAACGCCCCCAGATCCTAGTTTAGGACTATGGATGACAGATGCCCCTAGATCCTAGTTTCAGAGCTTGGAGGGTAGTATAGATCCACACTTCTAGTTCTAGTTCAGTGGCTTGGGGGACGACGATATTTAGCGCCATAATACCACTAGTTTCAGGGACAGAAGTGGCATGCTTTGGGGGACGGCGATACGTAATGCCCCAAAGTCATGGCTTTGCATTCCTGACTCTAGTTAGGCATATGAGGGGGACGGTGATACGTAACGCACCCATACATCAAGTTTTCAGATACATACCAGTTTTCAGATATCAGATTTTTAGAAAAAGAGTTTTCAGATATTAGATTTTTAGAAACAGTTTTCAGAAAGCAGATTTCAGAAAGATTAAGTTTTATTAAAGAGATTTCAGATAAGTTTTCTCTAAAATAGCTCAGAGTTTTCAGACAATTTGATTTTTTGAAAGACCCTTGACTTTTGTATAAAATTTTTTTCATTATAGTATTTCAATTTTTTGTCCACTCACTTAGATCGTACGACGATCTAACCCCTACTCCTAGTTTCCTTGTTTTGTAGGTATTCTCAGAAGACAAGCTCGGGAGGACGGATATTGATGCAGTCACAGGGTATGGAGTCCACCTGTCCAAGTCAGAGTCAGTGGGTGTCCAGTCAGTGTTAAACAGAAGTCATGTATTAGTCTTTGCTTGAAACAGTCATTGTAAAAGCAAGTATTAATGTGTATACATTACTTAATATTGAGTTTATTTTTCATGATATCGAGCTTGGGCATTGGTCCCATACTTAAGATTTTGATTGGGGAAAGAGTAATGGTGTAATTTATAGTTAGAGAGACAAAGGCTCAAGGGAATAATATGGCCTATTCACTGCCGGTAACATCTCCCAGATTGGGGATGTTACAGTCAAAATTTTGGATGAACAGTGCCCGTGGACCCTTCTAGAAAAGTCCCAAAACTTCTCAAAATTTCCAAATCTTTCTTCATTAATTAATTTACAAATAGATCCATAGTATAAAAAGGATTACTATTCAATATTTCAAAAATTAGAAAACAATAAGAAGAAGAGAGAAAACGTGAGGAAGAGGGAAAGAGGAAGAAGAAAGAAGAAGAAAGAGGAAGAAAGAAGAAGAAAATGGAAAGAAAATGGAAGGTTTCAACCCAAATCAAGTCTAGGAAGATAAAAGAGAGCATGGAAGCTCTAGTTGAGAATGAAGAATGTGATTCAAGGTAAAAAATAATCTTGACCCAAATTGTTATTTATTGAGTTTTGATGTTTTGGTGATTATGATGTGTTGATGACTTGAATGAGATGATGAATGGGTGATTATTGAGTCAAAAATTGATGATTGTGGGAAACCCCCAATTTTTTAAATTTTGAGTATGAACTAAATATAATATATAGAATGGATATGGGTTAATGTTGAGGATGATATTTGATAAGCGGTAAATATATCAATATATATCGTCCATTTTACTTAATATTTTGTATAGTTTCTCGGGTATTGTGAATATTTTGATGTGTTTTGTGTTATTTTGTAGATAAATAAAACAACAGGACTCTCTGGAATCAAATCAGGGCCAAAACATCGAAAAATGGACAAAAAGGGCCAAAATGTAAATTTACTACTAAAATGTGATGTTTGCTAAAATACGTCATCTGCTAAAATACACCGAATGCTATCATGCGCCACTAACGTGCACTAGACACGTGTCAAAAATAGAGAAACTGCTATCATGCGCACTTGCTAACATGCGTCTGTCACGTGTCAACATCACAACAACTTTACTAACATGCGCCGGACACGTCTCATCATCCTATGCTGCCGACAATCCACGTCTTTGTTGACGTTAGCATCACGACGCGTAAGTCATTTTGCATCGTGACGCCAAGCCAATTATTTTACTGACAGCCACGTGTCAAGATCGTGTTGAATCAGTGGCGCGTCACGACGCGCAAGTGATTTACGTCGCGACGTGCAGGGTAGAATTTTGCTTATTAATTGAAGCTGAAATCAGAAAAAAAATTTATACCTTATTCTGGGGATTTTCTAAAGAATACTAAGAAGATTGTATCTTGTTTTTTTATTTACAGCTTTCTGTATTTAATTTTTTATTATACGCAATAATACTTTCTTTATTTTACTTTTCAGTTTTTATTTTTACTGTTCAGTATGAGGAGGTAACTCCCCTCTGCTGGGGTAAAAGGTCAAGATTTTATTACTAATATTTAGATTAATCTCCCTTTATTATATTATATAAACTATCAAAAACCTGACTTAATGGGATACCGCCTTTATAGTTGGTTGGACTTAATTAAATTGATTTTAACCTAACTAAATTGGATACCGCCTTTATGGTCGGTCGGAATTAATCATAAATCTGACTTAATCAGGATACCGCCTTTATGGTCGGTTGGTAATGTCATGCAAAGTTAATATATTATAATAAGGGAGATATCTAAAATAGAAGTAATAAAAGTGGATCCTCTAACCCCAACATTTTCTTTTATTGTTTATTTATCTTTTTAATTTCCAAGCTTTACTTTATGTCATTTACTTTATTTAAGCTTTTACTAGTCCTAGATATGTGTTGTAACTGAACCCGTTATCTAGGGTTGTGATGAATTCCAATATCACCGGTTTATAAGGGGTTATTTTGTGTCTTGGGCAATATAAAGGTTTATTTATTGAGCCTTAAGCTTAATACTTCTTGTTAACTGGCTATTAATAAGATTGATTTGGTAAACTTAAAATGAAATTGGAAAATGGATTTTAGGTTTCAGACTTAGACTCAATAGCTCACGATCTCACTTAAGGATAGATAACCCTTAATAGATTTCCTTACATGATAGGAATATACCTATCGGGCGGGGTAGCCATAATTGGAACTTAATCTTAATGAATTTAGGTAACTTGGTTAATATAGGAATATGATTAATTAGGTTATACTGGGTATTTGCATCTGACCATCAGAAGAGGCTTTTGCATAAATTCGTGTTCCAAGTTAATAAACCGATATATTGCACAAACATGAGATAACTACTTCATCTTTTAAAGATATTGGAAGGAATCACAACCCTAGATAGTTTCTTAATATTGAATTTTCCTTAAATTTACTTTCGCACTGTTTTATTTACTTGTTTTCAGATAAAAATCACCATCCAAACAACAATCAATCTATTAGATACTCGTAAACATTTAATGTCATAAATTAATAGCTAAGGTATTAAGTCCTCGTGGGATCGATACATCTTATACTACTTGATCAATACTTGCGCTTGCGTTACGTGAGTGATTTCATCGATCAATATTGATGATATTTTGGGTACTTAATGTCATTATTTACTTGTAAGGAGATATGGATTAAGTGTTGAGCAAATTGAGTATGAATGATTGAAGTTAATGTTGGACAATTATGACCCATAACATCACTATTTTGTAAAGAACATGGTGTTCTTGTATAAAATTAACTATGTGACAAATGAAATTGCTCTTTTATCATTTTGTAATTGGATTACTTAGATTTATAAATGATAAAAGTCCATATGATTAGTACCAGATTAATAAGATATGAGACAATATTAATCCATGAAAGGTTTAATCATTAAATATCCCTAGTCGTAGTATTATCGAGACTGGACATCGATAATGCAAAATAGGCTAGTATCGCACTTGTGCGCTTTATGAAAGCTTAACGACATAGTTCTCATATATTTAAGTATTGGATACTTATACAAGTGTGATATGAGGTTCTGTTTGCCGATGGTACGGGAACAGCTTCGCTCTAGATAGACCCCTCGGAATCCCGTTGGTAGTATGACTATGTGTCTATGTGTAGGACACAGAACTTGGGCGACTCATATTGTTCTAGGCTCGCGACCTAGTTGGGAGTACAGAATAGCCCGCGGGGGAACTAAACCGGAGAAATAACATGGAGTCACCACCCGGTGTGAACCGGGACAAAGATTTAAGGCCGCACTCACCCCTCGCAAGGGAAAACCCTAAACCTGTTGGGTTCGGAATGGTCCCTTACTTATGCCACTTGTAATGATGTTTTATGCAATGTCTTAACCGAATCTACTCAACATGCTCAAGAACAACCTATATCTAGTTCATGTTCATAAAGATAAATCATACGTCTAAGTTTGCATGCTCGAAAATAATCTTTAAACGGCAAACACGCAATATCACACAATAAGCACATTGAGCCATTAAACCAAAATAAAAAATAACTATTTAAACATAATCATAAACTAAACAAAATATCATGCCTAAAAATAAGGTAATCATGCTTTAAAAATAAATAATAAACTAAACTAAATCATACTTTAATAACAAATAAATAACCTACGAACTACAACATGCTCAAACACAAGTTTGGATGAGATGAAATACGTGTCTCTTAAGTGGTACGTGGCGTTGTATCCCGAGTACAAACCGCACTACCGTCCATTCGGATTCGGCTATGGAATTTACGTCCGGGTTTCCATCCTATATACCACAAGAGGGAACACATATTCCGCTCATCCAACATTCACATCATGCCTCAATAAACGACTCTCATGCGATAATATATTAAAATAAATAAAAAACAAATGAAAGGTAATAAATAAAAAGGCGCCCTAAGGTCTAACCTCTTTTCTCTTCTCTCGAAAGCACGTTACACGGCCGTCGGAAGGGTTATTGCTCCGCAACTTTTCTGGTTCAATAATCCAACGTTTTTTTCTCGCTGTTTCACTGTTTGGGCTGCTGTCTTCACTCCGTTTCGCTGCTATTTTCGTTGTATTTTCTGCTCACTGTTTTAAGGCAATTTAGGGGACTGTTTTGGCGTCTTTGGAGGGGTAAAAAGGCTGTGATTTTGGTGATCTTCAAGGGGAATTATGGCAGTTTTTTTATGCAGTTTTGGGTGGCAGTTTAAGGTTTATTTGGGTGGCAGTTTAAGGTTGATTTGGTGAGTGGTTTTGTATGGTCAGAGGGCTGCAACGTGTTTGTGGCAATGGGTTGTTCGGCGTGTTGGTGGAGCAAGGTGGCAATCAGGTCAGTGGGCGTAAGTGGCTTGCGTTGAAAGTGTGAGTGTGTGTTGTGGATGATGGCGTGAACGTGGGTGATTCAGGCAGTGATGCGTGGATGGCAGGTGGCGTGATGGCTTGAGGTTAAGTGGTGTGCAGCGTGTACTTGATTTATGAAGGGGGCAATGAATTAAGGTTGGCAGGTGGCGTTGTTCACGTGAAGCAGGCTGTCAGTGGTGTGGTGCATACAATGGAGTGTTATGCGCTGAAGGGCTGATAGACGTGAGGCTTTGGTGGCTGCCGAATGGGTATGCGAGAGAGAAAGGTCTGTAGTTAGAGGCTCGGTGAGGCTGCTGGGCTTTGTTTGTGTGCAGGTGGCGTGAAGCTGTGAAGGTTGGTTTCGTGAGGGGCAAATGGTTTGTTGACGTGAGTGCTTTTGTGAGTGCAATTTTGCTTGAACCGGTGAGGGTGAGTGGCGTGCTTGTGAGGGTTGTTTTTTTTTCTGTGAATGATGTGTGAATATGCCCTAGGTTTATTTCCTTTGTGTTTTCCGTGAGAATGAGCCAGGGTTTGAAAGGTTGGGTTAATGGTTCTTTTTATAGACAAAAGGGAGGGGGGATTCCTTGTTTGAATAGGGAAGGATTTGTGTAATTATGGGGGATATTTTTAATTAGTGTGGGATAAGGAAAATCTTTTAATTAGGGAAGTGATTTGATTTAATTTTGATTTCTCTCTTTTAGTTAGAGATATGATTTGATTTGTATCTTTTAATTTAGGGAATGTAATTTAAGTGAATTAGGAAGCTTTTGATGAGATTTTATTTGACTTTATTTATTTTGGTATGTGATTTATTTAATTTTAATTTAATTTAATTTAATTTAATTTGTGACATGTGTTTAATGTGTGGATTTTTTAGGGAAGTGATTTAATGGGCTTGGGCGTGTGGCTTTGGTTTTAGGCTAGGTGGTTTTGGGTTAAGGGTGTGTTTTAAAACGGAGGTCCAACAAGCGAACCCGAAGCTACTCCAGCGAATTAAATCCAACAATGTGTCAATTCTTGACTATTTCCTTCCGACGTTCGTTTCCCGCGACTTTCACAATCAAAGAGATAGTTTCTCCATACGAGACTCATCATCGGGACTTACATGCAAAAATGTAGTGCCTACAGTTGCCCCCACTTTGATGGGACTTGTGCAGTGTGTGACAATGACAATCCTATCAAAGTACGTGCAATGCATTTTTACTTACCTGGTTCGCCAGCTGCCACCTGACTCGCCTGTTGCTTCGAACTGAGTTGATATGGTGGCGAGGTGCTTCGACCCCTGGTTCATTCCCGAACCGTTATTGTGAGGTGGTCCTTTCCCGAACCGTTATTGTGATGTGGTCCGTTCCCGAACCGTTATTGTGAGGTGGTCTATTCTCGAACCGTTACTGTGATGTGGTCTATTCTCGAACCGTGATTATGAGGTGGTCCATTCCCGAACCGTTATTGTGATGTGGTCCATTCCCGAACCATTACTGTGATGTGGTCCATTCCCAAACCAAGACTGTGATGTGGTCCATTCCAGAACCGTTACTGTGATATGGTCCATTCCCGAACCGTGACTATGATGTGGTCCATTCTCGAACCATTACTGTGATGTGGTCCATTCCCGAACCGTGACTGTGATGTGGTCCATTCCCAAACTGTCACTGTGAGGTGGTCCATTCCCGAACCATTTCTGTGAGGTGGTCCATTCCCGAACCATGCTCCATTCTTGGAGTGTCATTCTGGGCTTGTTCATTCCCGAACAGTGCTCCATTCTCGGAGTGCCATTCTCGGCTTGTTCATTCCTGAACTGTGCTCCATTCTCGGAGTGCCATTCCCGGCTTGTTCATTCCCGAACTGTGCTCCATTCTCGGAGTGCCATTCCCGGCTTGTTTTTTCCCGAACTGTGCTCCATTCTCGGAGTGCCATTCCCGGCTTTCTGATGAAGTGTGGGCCTAAACCGTGGGACTCATCCCTAAAATTGATACTGATGTGGGCCTCGACCCTGGGACGCATCCCCAAAACTGACACTGATGACGTGTGGGCCTCAACCCTGAACTGATACTGATGTGGGCCTCGCCCTGGGACTCATTCCCAAAACTGATTCTAACGTGGACCTCAACCCTAGGACTCATCCCCAAACTGATACTGATGTGGGCTTCAACCCTGGGATTCATTCCCAAACTGATACTGATGTGGGCCTCGACCCATGCTCCATCGTCAAACTGATACTGATGTGGGCCTCGCCCAAAACTGATACTGACGTGGGCCTCGCCCCCACACTGATATTGATGTGGGCCTCGCCCCCATACTGACACTGATGTGGGCCTCGCCCCAAACTGATATGGGCCTCGCCCCAAACTGATATGGGCCTCGCCCCAAATTGATACTAATGTGGGCCTCGAACCCAGACTGACACTGATATGGGCCTCACCCCCAAAATGATGTGGGCCTCGCGCCCTGGGACTCATCCCCAAAACTACTGATATGGCCATCGCCCCAAACTGATACTAATGTGGGCCTCGCCCCAAACTGATACTGACGTGGGCCTCGACCCTGTGACTCATCCCCAAAACTGCGGATGTGGGCCTCGACCCTGGGACTTATCCCCAAAACTGATACTGATGTGGGCCTCAACCCTGGGATTTATTCCCCTAGGATTCATTCCCGAAACTGCTGGCAATGTGGGCCTCGACCCTGGGATTCATTCCCAAAACTGATGCTGATTCATTTCTGAAACTGATGACATTGTACTGTTGCTGCTTTTGATTGGCTTGCCTTTGCCGCTTTCTCTTTTTCTTCTTTGAAACCTGTGAATAAAAACAGGACAAAGATTGTGTGTATATGACGTGTATGCATTCATGCATGAATGTGTTTCCTATTCCGATGGGTTAGGTCTTCTTTGTGCTCTTCGGCGCCCTTTGTCTACAGATGTCTTCGGTTACCCACTGGGTCTGCTTACAGTTTCTTCCTTTCAGTTCTCTTCTGGTGATTGCTCAGTTTCCTTTGGTCTCATGGCTAAAGTTCTTGTTATATCCCTTATTCGCGGGATGGTAGACTGGTCGCCCCCAGTCTTGATTTAGCTTTCCGCTCTTCGCTGCTTGTAATAGGTCAAGGTGAACCACGTGATGTGGCATTCCATATCATTATATTATATCACATGCTACGAAATAGTCCCAATAGCTATACATATTATCGTCCTCAAAGAATGCCCAGTATTGAAACCAGAGAACCTTCAAAACATTCAATGCAACTCAAATCCAAGTCTTTGAATAAATGATCTAAGCCAGACTCAAAGTATGTGTGTGCAAAGGTTCCTTTGCAGATTCATCCCCAGGTAAGCCAACTCAATGATTTCAGCTAAAAATTGGGATCGATGGGTCAAACCAACCTAGATGTCTCAATTATGCCTGCAGTTGCTTTTCTGTGCTCAATGTGGTATGATTTTCTTTCTCTTTTGTCTCTTTCTTTTTCTTTTCATTTTGAACTTCTTTTTTCTTTTCTTTTTTTTTTCTTTTTTTTTCTTTCTCTTTTTTTTTTCTTTCTCTTTTTTTTCAACACACCTACCCTTTAAGGTAGCATTTCTCCTCATGGTGGTCCTAATACTCGCCCATGGGTAGCTTCACGCTTATTGGTTATAGGTGGTTCAATTCTTTTCTTTAGAGACTTTTCTTTTATTTTCAACCATACCACACATCATAACATAAGCAAATCAAGATAGACATCTAAGCAAACGGTCATTCACCGACCTACAATTTCTTCAACTAGTCACCTTGCCAACTACTCAGATTTTCACCGCTAAGAACCTGTAGTGAAGTGCTTACGAGTCTAACATAGATCAATCACTCAAAGTATCAGATAAAAGCACATCAAGTGTTTATCGTTTCTAAGATTTCACCATAAAGCAGACGATTGGACTTATGCCTAACTAATAAGGACTAAAAACAAACAATTTTTTCTTTTTTCTTTTTTTTTTCCCTTTTTTTTGGGCCCACCATGGTCTTTCTATCCTTGCCGTAAAATTTTATGTTCCTCGGTTTCCTTTTCCCCGATATCCATGTTTGCTAAACTCTTCTTTGACAAGTCGTCTTTTTCCTAACCAAACGTGTATCTATGATGGCTTTTAAGACACAGGGGTTAACATGATGCATGTATGCATGAGATGCATGAGATGCGTGCAATGCATGGAATATATAAGTCGGCCCATTATCATTTTAAATAATTCAATCATACTATTGCGCGGTGCAAACTTGTCCCAGTTGAAAAGGCCCAATAGGTTTACACTTTTGCGATAACATGGCTAAACAACTTCAAATGATAAAAGGCCTGAACACAAAATGGCCTATTGGCATTTCAGAAGCTTTTGGCCCAATTACAATAAAGCACGGACTCGTCCCAGTGTAAATGGCCCAACAAGCCCATAACTCATGACAAAAGGTCCAACTGAATCCAAATGACAATGGTCCTAAATGAAAACATAAAGGAATAGTCTTTATTGGTCCTACAACTACAGTTCACATGCGGGTTTATAAAGGTATAAACAAAGGCTCTCGTTGACGAAGGGTTGCCCACAACTAGGTCTCCCCACTCAAGGGTCCGAGCGACCAAGTGAGCGCATCTTTTTTATACGCTAAGGTACATGCCAACGAGTTATGGTGTATGACTGACTGTCAAATGGATTTCTCATTGTAGATTCCCTAGAGGGAGGGTGGAGCGAACTCTCTTAAATACCCAAGCCTCTTAGGCTCATATCGTCTTGGTGACAAGAATAAACAATGAGTCCTCCAAATTAGTCCATCATAATAAGCTACAAGTACATGATTATCTAGGTGCCTTCACAGCTTTTCCTTATAGAAAGGTAGTTAATGAAGGAAGACACCAAACCATTACCTAGCCTTAATAATGCCTTTGATTAAACCCCTTTCAACCCATGATAAACACGGTTACTTAAAGCACAAATCACAATCATTACAAGACATTATTTCGGGGCCGATTCTCTATCCCCAGTGGAGTCGCCAGACTGTAGGACACAGAACTTGGGCGACGCATGCTGTTCTAGGCTCGCGACCTAGTTGGGAGTACGGAATAGCCTGCGAGGGAACTAAACCGGAGAAATAACATGGATTCGCCACCCGGTGTGAACCGGGACAAAGATTTAAAAACGCACTCACCCCTCGCAAGGGAAGACCTCAAACCTGTTGGGTTCGGAATGGTCCTTTACTTATGCCACTTGTAATGATGTGATTTATGCAATATCTTAACCGAATATACTCAACATGCTCAAGAACAACCTATATCTAGTTCATGTTCATAAAGATAAATACTACATCTAAGTTTGCATGCTCGAAAATAAGTCTTTAAACGGAAAACACGCAATATCACACAATGAGCACATTGAGCCATTAAACTAAAATAAAAAAAATAACTATTTAAACATAATCATAAAATAAACAAAATATCATGCCTAAAATTAAGGTAATCATGCTTTGAAAATAAATAATAAACTAAACTAAATCATACTTTAATAACAAATAAATAACCTACGAACTACAACATGCTCAAACACAAGTTTGGATGAGACGAAATACGTGTCTCTTAAGTGGTACGTGGCGTTGTATCCCGAGTACAAACCGCACTACCGTCCATTCGGATTCGGCTACGGAATTTACGTCCAGGTTTCCATCCTATATACCACAAGAGGGAACACATATTCCGCTCATCCAACATTCACATCATGCCTCAATAAATGACTCTCATGCTATAATATATTAAAAAAAACGAAAGGTAATAAATAAAAAGGCGCCCTCAGGTCCAACCTCTTTTGTCGTCTCTCGAAAGCGCGTTACACGGCCGTCGAAGGGTTGTTGCTCCGTAACTTTTCTGGTTCACTAATCCAACATTTTTTCTCACTGTTTCGCTATTTGGGCTGTTGTCTTCACTCCGTTTCGCTGCTGTTTTCGTTGTATTTTCTGCTCACTATTTTAAGGAAATTTAGGGGACTGTTTTGGCGTCTTTGGAGGGGTAAAAGGGCTGCGAATTTGGTGATCTTCAAGAGGAATTCTGGGCAGTTTTTTTATGCAGTTTTGGGTGGCAGTATAAGGTTTATTTGGGTGGCAGTTTAAGGTTGATTTGGTTAGTGGTTTTGTATGGTCAGAGGGCTGCAACGTGTTTGTGGCAATGGGCTGTTCGGCGTGTTGGTGGAGCAAGGTGGCAATCAGGTCAGTGGGCTTAAGTGGCTTGCGTTGAAAGTGTGAGTGTGTGTTGTGGATGATGGCGTGAATTGGGGTGATTCAGGCAGTGATGCGTGGAGGACAGGTGGCGTGATGGCTTGAGGTTAAGTGGTGTGCAGCGTGTGCTTGATTTATGAAGGGGGCAATGAATTGAGGTTGGCAGGTGGCGTTGTTCACGTGAAGCAGGCTGGCAGTGGTGTGGTGCGTGCAGTGGAGTGTTATGCGCTGAAGGGCTGATAGACGTGAGGCTTTGGTGGCTGCCGAATGGGTATACGAGAGAAAGGTCTGTAGTTAGTGGCTCGGTGAGGCTGCTGGGCTTTGTTTGTGTGCAGGTGGCGTGAAGCTGTGAAGGTTGGTTTCGTGAGGGGCAAAGGGTTTGTTGACGTGAGTGCTTTTGTGAGTGCAATTTTGCTTGAACCGGTGAGGGTGAGTGGCGTGCTTGTGAGGGTTGTTTTTTTTTTTTTTTTTGTCTGAATGATGTGTGAATGTGCCCTAGGTTTATTTCCTTTGTGTTTTTCGTGAGAATGAGCCAGGGTTTGAAAGGTTGGGTTAAGGGTTCTTTTTAGAGACAAAAGGGAGGGGGGATTCCTTGTTTGAATAGGGAAGGATTTGTGTAATTATGGGGGATATTTTTAATTAGTGTGGGATAAGGAAAAATCTTTTAATTAGGGAAGTGATTTGATTTAATTTTGATTTCTTCTCTTTTAGTTAGGGATATGATTTGATTTGTATCTTTTAATTTAGGGAATGTAATTTAAGTGAATTAGGAAAGCTTTTGATGGGATTTTATTTGACTTTATTTAATTTTGGTATGTGATTTATTTAA
The DNA here is from genome assembly GCA_019454045.1 of Zanthoxylum bungeanum. Classification (NCBI taxonomy): domain Eukaryota; kingdom Viridiplantae; phylum Streptophyta; class Magnoliopsida; order Sapindales; family Rutaceae; genus Zanthoxylum; species Zanthoxylum bungeanum. The sequence goes on along the minus strand of SKCR01039620.1, from coordinate 127,796 downwards.
TTTAATTTAATTTTAATTTAATTTAATTTATTTGTGACATGTGTTTAATGTGTGGATTTTTTAGGGAAGTGATTTAATGGGCTTGGGCGTGTGGCTTTGGTTTTAGGCTAGGTAGTTTTGGGTTAAGGATGTGTTTTAAAACGGAGGTCCAACAAGCGAACCCGAAGCTACTCCAGCGAATTAAATCCAACAATGTGTCAATTCTTGACTATTTCCTTCCGACGTCCGTTTCCCGCGACTTTCACAATCAAAGAGGTAGTGTCTCCATACGAGACTCATCATCGTAGTGTGTATGCCAATTCTGGGTATATCGAGAATCGTAGTGTGTTGGGTGTGATGTCGAGACGGAAGTGTCACTCCAGTCATATGGAGATGATGGTCACGTAGGATACGGGACTAGTTCTCTTAAATGCTGCAGCTATCGGGATAAAATGACAAGGTCATGTTTTTCCGATTATAGAGACTAGTCGCCAGAGATTCGATATGTGCTTCGTACGGGGCATACACATTTCCATCCTCAGCACGTGATCATCCGATACTGGACAGAAATACGCAATACTACGGTATACTACGCTTGATATAGATCTTTATTCCTGTAAGGATGTTTCCGGAGAATTGGGGAGGCATGGAGCTTTGCTAGAGGCTAACCTTGTCTTGTAATTCGGTATAAACATAGTACGAGGTACTTACGTGTTCGGATAGTCCGACGACCAAATTTACTGCCAAAATATCCGGGGATCTCACGGGTCGCTTCCCAAAGATTCACCGATGACGTATAACTCGCACTCTAAATTAATTTGGGATTAATTAGAAGAGAGAGAAAATTAATTTGGGATTAATTACAGAGATATTTTATCTGAGATAAAATATCATTAAAGATAGATAACGGTTAATTTGGAATTAAATCGTTAGCGACGTGAATAGTGATTTCACTAGGCGTAATCATTTAATTACGACGCAACAAAAAATTCGTTAATTTGGAATTAGTGAACCCGAGTCTGAGATTATTTGCGAGGGCATTTACATTTCGAATTCGAGTGCGGCACGTCAAATCAAGCGTCAAATCGCTAGTCGCATCAAGCGTCAAATCATTAGTCACTTTGAGTGATGTGACTTGACAACTTGATAGATTGAGTGATGTGAGTGGTTGGGGCTTTAATGGTTTGACTTTTAAAAGCCAAATTCACATGAAATGTATGTGAAATTTAAATGTGTGTATAAGATACACAAATTCGCCAAACCAAATACAACTCTCTCTCTCCCATTTCTTTCTTCTTCCTCACGCCCAAAGGGCTGAAATAAGCTCATTGGTTTCTCCAAAAACCGTGACATTGGGAAGCTTGGAGTGTGGTTTTATGGCAAAATCACAAGTGCTAGCACACTTACGAGGCATGCGAAGGTGATAGGGAAGTCCACCCATGAGCCGGGAACCGTTCGACGAAGCTCGGAGCTTGACGAAGGAGATCCAAAGGCCGAAACCAGTGGACTATTTTTGTGCACTGCCGAATGCAGTTCAAGGAGGAAGAAAATGATTTTGTTGCCTCCGCGTCGCTCAACCGATCGATGTGAGTATACCGCAACTTCCCCGATTGTTATTCACACTTGATTCATGCTTATAATTGATCTTGGGACCTTAATAGAAATCAACAGTAGTGTCTCCATACGAGACTTACATGCAAAAATGCAGTGCCTACACTATGGGAATCCAAATCAGGGTAGGTGTATTTGGTCTTAACCTGAGGCTTGCATCGATAATACTTGCGACAATCAGTACGCTTTGGTTTTGGTAATCCGGGACTTTAAAAGGTTCTGTGTACGGCTCTTCTGGGTATACAGAGAATCGTAGTGTATTGGGTGTGATGTCAAGATGGATGTATCACTTCAGTAATATGTAGATGATGATCACGTAGTATACGGAACTAGTACTCTTAAGTATTGCAGTCATCGGGATAATATGACTAGGTCATGATTATCCGATTAAAGAGACTAGTTGCCAGTGATTCGATATATGCTTCGTACGGGGCAAACACAATTCCAGCCCCAGGCCTAGCATGTGACATCCGATACTGGATCGTAATACGCAATACTTATTATACTACACCTGATAAAGATTATATATTCCTTTAAAGAATATTTTTGGAGAATTGGGTAGGCATGGTGCTTTGCTAGAAGCCAACCATGTCTTGTAAATCGGTAAGAATGTGGTATCGGGTACGCACGTGTTCAGATAGTCCGATGACCGGATTTACTGCCACCATATCCAGAGATCTCTTAGGTCGCTTCCCGAAGATTCACCGATGATATTTGACTCGAACAGAATTAATCTAGGATTAATTATGAGAGAGAGAAAATTAATCTGGGATTAATTACGGCAAGAATTTATCTGGGATAAAATTCGATTAGAAGAGAGAGAACGATTAATTTGGAATTAATCGATTAAATAATATATTGGATATATTAATTGAAATTAGATTTCAATGCGAATTAAAATTGGATTTTAATTTGGGCGAACGAATTAATTTAGAATTAATTCGCAAGCGACTTTCGTAATAATTATGCTAAGAATTATTATTTAATTAAATTATATTTAATTATGTCGCATCGGAAAATTCGTTTAATTTGAAATTAAACGAAACCGGGCTCGATCGAAGTTGCGTGTTGGTTGTTCGACTTAAATTTGGAATTTAAAAGTTTTGGGACCCACTTGACTTACATCAAAAAGTTTTACTAGTGATGGAAGTTGTTAAAGGTTGAGTGAAAAGCTTGGATTGCATTTTTTGTACACTAACCAAAACCAACACACTTTGTATTTTATTTTGAATGACTTATACCAACTTTGATTTTTTTGGAATTGGTAATTGATTTTAGAAAACAAAAAACCACACACTCTCTCTCTCCCTACCTCCATTTCCGAACATGAAGCTTATTGGATGAGAAAATTTTCTTTCATTTTCTTGTTCTTGCTAGCACATAAGGAGTTGAATAAGGTGATAGGAAAACTCACCCAAGTGTTGGAAACACTTAAGAATGCTTGGAGCTTCCATCTTCAAAGAAAAAATTTTGAAATCTCATCCAACCAATGTAAGTTTTTTCCGCAACTTTCTTTGGTAATTTTCACACACGAATCACTCTTAGAGATCCTTGACATTTTCTAGGAACACTAACAATGGTATCTGAGAGACATCTAAGCTTAATTTGAACCTAGGGTTTTAATTTGGGATTTTTTTGGCTTGGAGCTTGATTTGCCTGAATTGATGGTTGGGTTATGTTTATATGATGTTGAATTGGATTTTTACATTGTTGGAATTGAGAAAAATTGATTAGATCAAAAATCCCCAATTCCTTAGCATGGCCGAATTTATGCCCCAATATTACTCATGGTTAATTTTGAAATTTGACAATTAGATATGTTAATTGGCATGAAATTTATGTTAGATGTTGATTTAATTGGATTGAAATCAAATTGCATGATAATTTCTGTGCCTTTGCCATGAGCTATATAACATGTTTTAGAATTGATTTTGCTTCAATTTATGTTGGACATGAATTGGAAATATTGAGCATGATTAATTGGATTAATTAGTGTTTTGGAAACATTAGATTAGTTGATTAATTATGTTAATTACACTTGAATTGAATTAATATGTAATTTGGATTAATGTATTAATTTAATTGTTGTAATTGGGCTTAATGGGCTTGGTTGGGCCAAGTTTGGTTTAGGACAATTGGGTTGGATCCAATTGGGCCTAAAACCATTTCTATAAAGTCCAAATATGACAATTGGGCCTTTAAATAATTTAATTGAGCCTAATGGGCCTAAATTGATTTTTGGCATATGGTGATTCCTAATTGGGCCTTGACATCTTGGGTTTGATCCATAATAGACAAAGCCTATGCCTAAAGAATTAATTAAAAGCCCATTGGACTTTAATTAATTAGTATTGGATACTAATTGGGCTTTGAGACCCATAAAGATTGGATTTGGAATCCAAGTCTAAAAGGCACCTTTAAAAGTGTAATTATTTAATTTGGAATTAAAAATGAATTAGTATTGGATACAATTTAAATTAGATTTAAAATTATAGTTCGATATAATTCAAGAATACATACTTTGAGTATTTATTCTTAAATGAGTTGGACTCGCGCAAATCAAATCGTTGTTTGCACATTGGATGGTCATTAATCAAAGATTGATTAATTAATTGGATTAGATTGATTGAATAACATGCTTTGTGTGAATACTTGGATGTATTATATGAATAATGTATATCGGATGGATATTAGAAGGGTGAGGGCAATTTTAGAAATTATTGTAATAAATTTAGAATTTATTAAATTGGACTTGCGTGTTCAGCCTATTGTCTCTATTCCCTTTGTATTTCTCTTTTCACCGATTCCCCTCAATGTAAATGAGGTTTCTTAAGAAGTATTATGTAATTGGGTAGAAGTATGAATAGTGCTAGCGGGAGAGAGGAAATGGAGAGATTTGTTCTAGGAACAAATTTGTTATATATCCATCCGCATATCCCTAAAATTTTTTTTTCACGCCTTATTATTCTTTAAGAATGCATGCTTAAGGGTGTATGATGAGACCTAATCAAAGATAATAAATTGGTTGCCAATTTACGTGAAAAATCCTCATCAAATATTAAGCGTTTTTCCTTCCACTGAGTGGTCCCTCTCAAGATCCAAGATTGGCATTGGTTTGTTGGCCAAACTCAGGATCAATGTCCATCGCAGATGTGTTTGAACCATAAAAGCTTTGTTCTATATCGCATGTCTTGGACGGTTGTGACTTGTTGGCCAAAGTCAAGGTCACCTCTAGTTCATCGACGTGGATTACGAAGCTTTCCCACTGTCAATGGGTCCCGCTTAACTGAAATCATTAAGTTTGTTGAGCCAAAGCCAAGGCTTCGTTGATTCAGAGGAAAAGGTTAGGAAATATATTGGATATATTTGCATATATTGGATATGTGTTTCGGACTTTGAGGTCTACCTACTGGATCTAGGAATTGGATGAGATCCAATTGATTTTAGAGATCTACCTAGTTACGGTTCATACAACTTGTTGGCCAAAGTTAAGGTTGTGTGTTATTTAACGGGATCCTAGCCCACTAGGAAACTAGGTTTCTCGAGTACTCCACAGAGGGTTAGAGGCTCGCCGAAAAATAGTGGGAGGCTAGTATTAAATTTGTAATTTCGTTTAGATACTTGCCAATACGCGCTCTTTTAATTTTATTTATCGATGTTATAAATATATTAGTTGGACTAATATTAAATATTGCTTTCTTTAAACAGTTAGACTGTATAAGACACTACTTAATTTGTAGTTGGTTATATAGTTGGACTATAGTAATCATTACATTTTTATGTAACCGATCATTTATAGTTGATTATATAGTTGGACTACAACAATCATTACATTTGATTGTACTCGAAATCATTGATTGGATAGTTGGACTATAGCAATCAATATAACTGGAAAGATTAGCATCAAATGACATAATCCTAGGTGAAAATATCTTTAACGACACAATTTTCCAGATTGGGAAATGAATCTCAGGATAGTCCTGAGAGCTGAGAAGTTACTCTATTTGATAGAGTGACCTCTCGGGCCTGAGCCCGGAGTTGAGAAAATAATAGAGCATGAGCTTAGGAAGACTCATCGTGATGATAAATTTAGTGCTCAATCTGTTATGCTTGCCGCAATGACTCCTTAATTTCGTCGTCAGAATTAAGGATTAGATCTGTATACTATGATGTTGAAACAATTGATCTTCATAGATCTAACATTAGATCTTAGAAGTACGAATTGCAAAAGAAGCTCTTTTACGCTCGCATATGTCAGAGGGTACATCTTTCGAGCACTAGGTGTCGCAGATGATTGCAGACATCGAATAGCTAGGTTAGCTGGGCATTGCCTATGAGGCCGAGACTTCCATAGATTTGATCTTACAGTCTCTGCCCGAATGTTGGGGCAGGTTCACTATGAACCAAAAGAAAAGTCTTGGAAAGTTAATGGCTATGCTCAAGGAGATAGAGCCAGAGCTTCCAAAAGGGCAAGAAGCGCAAGACGCATCTTACTTCGACATCCCAGAAGGCCAAGGCTTGGCCGAAGGCTTCTAAGGGTGTGAAGAAAAAAGGGCAAAGGTAAAATCATCACAGTCTTTTGGAAGACAAAGGACATATCTCAAAATGTCTGCCTAAATTATGGCAAACGGGGTCACTGAAAGTGTGACTGCCATATGGACTAGGCAGACATGAAAGAAGTGAAGACGGGGCAAGGCTCCGACTTCAGGTATGTTTTTATTGTAATAAATGTGTCCACTACTAGTTTTAAAATTGGATTTTTAATATTGAATGTGGTACATACATATGTACTGATGTGCGGGATCTACTGATTAGCAGGAGATCGGCTTCAGATGAGATCGACCTACGAGTCGGAAACGGGACGAGAGTCGTTTTTTTCGCCGTTGGGACCTATGTTTTCTATCTGCCATTAGGGCATGTAATTACATTAGGTGACTGTTATCTTGTACCTAGTTTGACTAGGAACATCATCTCTGTATTTTGTTTAACCCATTGCGGATGTACCTTTGTATTCTGGAACACTATGTGTTTAGTATATAAAGATAACATTTTGATATGTACAACAGATGTTAATGATGGTCTTTATATTTTGAATATAAATGAATCTCAAACATATAACATGACAAACAAAAAGGCTCAAACTGAGTAAATCATATGAGACTTATTTATGGCATTGTTGTATGGGACGCATTAACAAGACTCGTATATCCACTCTTTTGAAGAATGGATACATGGACAGATTTGATCCTAATTCAAATGACGTCTGCGAATCTTGTTTATTAGGCAAAATGCCTAAAACACCTTTTAGTGGTAGGGGTGCACGTGCCACTGAGCTGTTAGCCCTCGATCATAGTGACGTATACGGGCCCATGTCTAGCTCGGCTAGAGGTGGTTATGAATACTTCGTAACCTTTACGGATGTTGCATCGCGTTATGGTTATGTGTGTCTTATGAGACACAAGTTGGAAACTTTTGAGAAATTCAAAGAGTTTCGACACGAAGTAGAAAAACTGACCGGCAAAAGTATTAAAACATCACGATTGGACCGTGGTGGAAAATACTTGAGCAATGAGTTTCTCGATTACTTGAAATAGTATGGTATTCTGTCACAGTGGACTCCTCCCGGAACACCTCAATTGCGTGGTGTGTCCAAATGGAGAAACCGAACTTTGTTGGACATGGTAAGGTCAATAATGAGTCATACTGAGCTATCAATTTCCTTCAGAGGATACGCATTGAATAGTACAATACTTATTTTGAATAAAGTTTCGTCAAAGTCTGTTGGATAGACTCCATATGTCATATGGACTGGAAAGAAACTGGGTTTCTCATTCCTAAAGATTTGGGGATGCTGGGCATGTTAAACGTTTGGATGATACCAAACAAGAACCCAAATCGGATAAGTGCCTATTTGTAATTGGTTATCCTAGGGAAACCAATTTCCACAACCCAAAAGAGAACAAGATATTCGTTGCTCTCCATGCGGTTTTCCTAAGAGGAATACCTAAATGAAGTGGTAAGTAGGAGGAAATTAGAACTTGATGAAAATCAGAGTGATACTGTTCCTGGCACCGATCCCTTAACGGAATATGAACAGTTCATCAGGAATGAATCTGTACCACAATCTTCTAATACACAAGAACCGCATAGGTCAGAGAGAGTCAGGAAACAACCTAAAAGGTATGGGTTTCTGATCTCACCTCATGTAGATGTCAATCTTATTGAGGAAGACGAACGGACTACGTATGAGGAAATGATACAAGGTATCGACTCCGCTATATGGCAGAGTGCCATGAAGTCTGAAATGGATTCCATGTATACCAACCAAGTTTGGACATTGGTTGATGTACCAGAAGGCATTATGCATATTGGTAGCAATTGAGTCTTCATGGTGAAGACACACATGGATGGCAACATATAAACGTACAAAGCTAGGTTTGTAGCGAAAGGGTATCTTCATCAACATGGTGTCGATTACGAAGAAATATTTTACCCATTGCCATGATTAAATCCATTTGGATAATGCTTGCAAGTGCTGCATATTTTGTTTATGAAATATGGCAGCTGAACGTCAAAAACCGCTTTCCTTAACGGAAATCTTTTGAAGGATGTTTACAACACCCTGACGGTTTTGTCATACCAAACCATGCAAATGAGGTTTGGAAGTTAATTCGATCCATTTATGGATTGAAACAAGCATTGTGTTCTTGGAACCAATGTTTTGAGGGGATCATATTACAATATGGTTTCATTCAAAACAAAGATGATTCTTGTGTATATAAGAAGGTTAGTGGGAGCTCATTGACATTGAATGTCCTATACATTGATGATGTATTATTTCTTGGAAATAACATTCCCATGTTAACAATCGGTGAAAGCTTGGCTTTCATTAAAATTCTCCATGGAATACTTGGGAGATGCAACCTTTATTCTAGGAATAAGGATCTACTGGGATAGATCTAAAAGTTTTTGGCACTCTCCGAGAACTCGTACATTGAAAGGCATGTACGCGACCTGGTGTCTCATATGCTTTGAGCATCTGGAGTCACAATCAGGCCGATCCAGGTGATGGTAACTGGATTGATGTTAAGAATATCCTTAAATATCTTAGACGAACTAATGATGATTTCTTAAGTTATGGAGAAGGAGAACTTGAGATGACTAGGATCACCGATGCAAGTTTCCAAACCGATAAAGACGACTTTGAGTCGCAATAAGGGTACGTAATTTTATTTGAACAACGGAACAGTGAGCTGGAGATCTTCTAAGCAAGATACTATTGTCGATTCAACAACAAAAGCGGAATACATTGGGAGTAGTTCTGTTAGGAGCTAAGCTAGGCTACAGCACAGGCTAAAGAATTACAGTCTCATCAACGATCCAAGTATGTACTTCGACGGTTTTATCTGATTCGTGAGATCATACATCGTGGCGATGTGATGATCGAATAAATCGCATCAGATGATAACCTTGTAAATCCGCTGACGAAAGCGATATCTCAACATAAGCATGAGCGACCCATACATAGTTTGGACAATTATGACCCATAGCATCACTATTTGTACAGAACATGGTGTTGTCGTACAAATTAACTATGTGACAAAGGAAATTGCTCTTTTATCATTTTTTATTGGATTACCAAGATACATAAATGATAAAAGTCCATATGATTAGTACCAGATTAATAAGATATGAGACAATATTAATCCACTAAGGTTTAATTATTAAATATCCATAGTCGTAGTATTATCGAGACTGGACATCGATAATGCGGAATAGACTAGTATTGCACTTGTACGCATTGTGGGAGTATAACGACATAGTTCTCATATATTTAAGTATTGGATACTTATGCAAGTGTAATAGGAGGTTGTGTTTACCGATGGTACGGAAACAGCTTCGCTCTGGATAGACCCATCAGAATCCCATTGGTAGTATGGCTATGTGTCTATGGGAATCTGAATCAGGGTAGTTGTATTTGGTCTTAACCTGAGACTTGCATCGCTAATACTTGCGACAATCAATATACTTTGGTTTTGGTTGTCCGGGGCTTTAACAGGTTCTGTGTACGCCTCTTCTGGGTATACTGAGAATTGTAGTGTATTGGGTGTGATGTCAAGATGGAAGTATCACTCCAGTCATATGGAGATGATGATCACGCAGGATACAGAACTGGTACTCTTTAGTACTGCAGTCATCGGGATAATATTACTAGGTCATGATTATCCGATTGTAGAGACTAGTTACCAGAGATCCGATATATGCTTCGTCCGGGGCATACATAATTCCAGCCCCAGGCCTAGCATGTGACATCCGATACTGGATCGTAATACGCAATACTATGTATACTACGCCTGACATAGAATATATATTCCTTAAAGAATATTTCTGGAGAATTGGGTAGGCACAGTGCTTTGCTAGAAGCCAACCATGTCTTGTAAATCGGTAAGAATGTGGTACTAGATACGCACATATTCGGATACTCCGATGACCAGATTTACTGCCAACATATCCAGAGATCTCATGGGTCGCTTCCCGAAGATTCACCGATGACGTATGAGTCGAACATAATTAATCTGGGATTAATTGGAAGAGAGAAAATTAATCTAGGATTAATTACGGAGAATTTTATCTATGATAAAATTCAATTTAAAGAGAGAGAACGATTAATTTGAAATTAATCGATTAAAATAATATATTCGATATATTAAATGAAATTAGATTTCATGACGGAATTAAAATTAGATTTTAATTCGGGCAAACGAATTAGTTTAGTATTAATTCGCGAGCGACGTGAATAGTAATTTTGCTAGGCATAACTATTTAATTAAATTTGATTTAATTACGTCGCAACGGAAAATTCGTTAATTCGGAATTAATGAACCCGAGTCCTGAAAGTGTTTGCGGGCCCAGTCAGATTTTGAATTAAAGTGGGGCCCGCACAAGTCACATCACCTAGTCTATCTCATCACCTTTTGGTTGATGAAAGTAGTTGGAATTGATGGTAACTTGTAAATCACTCTTTGTCATTTGGAATGACTAATACCAAAAGTTTGTTTTTGGTATATAATAATTTTTTTTTGGAAATCAATTATTATTACACAAAAATCACTCTCTCTCCCAACTTCATGCCTTGGGCGTGAACTTCATCTTCTTCCTCTCCCATTTGGCTTGGTCGAATCAATCATAGAACAAGAAGAAATTGTTGTAATTTTTCTAAGTGCTAGCACACACAAGGAGTCATTCAAAGGTGTTAGGGAAACCTATCCATGAGTTTGGAATTCAAGGACAAGCTTGGAAGCTCAACATACATCAAAGGAGAAGCTTGGAGCAACTTCCATGGAGGCAAATTTTTGTTATCTCCTACATCATCTTAGCCAATCAAAGTGAGTATTTCCGCTATCTTACTTTGTTTATTCACATCATTTTATGCTTAATATGATCTTGGTTTGACCTAGAAAACCCAACAATGGTATCAAAGCCATAAATTGAGCATGAAATGAATTAGGGTTCATAGACTTTAATTTGGGGCTTTTATGATTTATGCATGATTTCTTCAATTGAGGTCTTGGTTGAGCTTGGATGATGTTAAATTAGATTTTTGCATCTTAGTGATTGAGAAATTGAATTAGATAAAATTTCCCCAAATTCCATATGTTTGGCCGAGAGTTTGAACCTTTTAAAGTGATGGTGATTTTTGAATTTTAGACAATTGGATGTGTTTAAAATGCATGAATATATTGATTTGTGATTTAATTAGATTGAAATCAAAATCGAATATAAAAATCCCATGATTGTCGTGACTTTATGAGCATGTTGGATTGATTTTGCTTCAATTTGTGTTAAACATAAATTGATTAATTAAAGCATGATTAATTATTGTAATTGGGGTTTTGGAAATATTAATTTAACTAATTAATTATGGCTAATACACTTTAATTAAATAATTGTGATATTTGGAACATTGTGATTAAATTAATTGGGCTTAATTTGGAATTGGGCTAATAATGTTGTATTTTGGCTTAATGGGCTTGGTTGGGCCAAGTTTGGTTTATGATAATTGGTTGGATCCAATTGGGCCTAAAACCATTTCCATAAAGTCCAAATATGACAATTGGGCCTTTATAATTAATTGGGCCTAATGGGCCAAAATTAATTTTGTGGCAAATGGTGATTCCTTATTGGGCTTTGGTTGCCAAAGTCCATGCCTTATGAATTAATTAAAAGCCCATTGGACTTTAATTAAATTGACATTGGATGTTAATTGGGCCTTTGAGACCCATAAATATTGGATTTGGAATCCAAGTCTAAAAGACATATTAAAAGTGTAATTATTTAATTTTGAATTAAATATTGAATTAGTATTGAATATAATTTAAATTGGATTTAAAGTTATAGTTCGATATAATTCAAGAATTTATACTTCGAGTACTTATTCTTAAAACGAGTTGGACTCGCGCAAATCAAATCGTTGTTTGAACATTGGATGGTCATTAATTAAAGATTAATCAATTGGATTAGATTGATTGATAACATGCTTTGTGTGAATACATGGATGTGATGTATGAATAATGTATATCAGATGGATATTAGATGGGTGAGGGCAAATTTGGAAATTGTTGTAATAAATTTAGAATTTATTAAATTAGACCTGCATGTCCAGCCTTTATCTCTCGATTCTTTGTAATTCTCTTCTCACCTATTCCCCTCAATGTAAATGAGGTTTCTTTAGAAGTGTTATGTAATTGGGTAGAAGTAAGAATAGTGCTAGCCGGGGAGAGGAAATGGAGTGATTTGTTCTAGGAACAATTTGTGAGTTATCCATCCGCATATCATTATTAATTTATTTACCGCGCCTTATTATGCTTTTAGAATGCATGCTTAATGGTGTACGATGAGACCTAATTAAAGATAATTAATTGGTTGCCAATTACTCGAAAAACCCTCAACAAATATTAAGCGTTTTCCTTCCATTGAGTGATTCTCTCTCAAGATCCAAGATTGGCACTGGTTTGTTGGCCAAAGTCAAGACCTTTGTCCATCGCGGATGTGTTTGAATCATGAAGGCTTTGTTCCATATCGCATGTCTTGTCCAAGTTGTGATTTGTTGGCCAAAGTCAAGATCACTTCTTGTCCATCGACATCGATTACGAAGCTTTCCAAAGTCAATGGGTCCCGCTTAACTGGAATCATTAAGCTTGTTGTGCCAAAGCCAAGGCTTAGTTGATTCAGAGGAAAATGTTAGGGAATATATTGGATATATTGGCATATATTAGATATATGTTTCGGACTTGGATGTCCACCTACTGGATCTAGGAATTGGATGAGATCTAATTGTTCTTAGAGATCTACCTAGTTAAATATCATACAGCTTGTTGGCCAAAGTCAAGGTTGTGTGTTATTTAACGAGATCCTAGCCCACTAGGAAACTAGGTTTCCCGAGTACTCCATAAAGGGTTAGAGGCTCGCCGAAAAATAGTGGGAGGCAAGTATTAAATTTGCAATTTCGTTTAGATACTTGCCAATACGCGCTCATTTCATTTTTCCTCATTATTTAAATATATATGTATTAGTTGGACTAATATTTAATTGTTGTTTTAATTAAACAGTTGGACTGTATTCAAACTACTTCATTTGTAGTTGGTTATATAATTGGATTATAGTAATCAATACATTTGAATATAACCAATCAATTGTAGTTGATTATATAGTTGGACAATAGAAATCATTATATTTGATTGTACCTGAAATCATTGATTGGATAGTTGGACTATTGGAATCAAGATAACTGAAAGATTACCGTTTAAAACATAATCCTGGGTGAAAATGTCTTTAAACGACTTTAATTTTCAGATTGGGAATAGTTACTCAGGATAGTCCTGGGAACTGAGAAGTTATTCTATTTGATAGAGAAACATCTCGGGCCAGAGCCCGGAGTTGAGCAAATAGTGGAGCATGAGTTTTGGAAGACTCATGGTGATGATAACTTTAGTGCTCAATTCTTTATGCTTAATGCAATGACACTTTAATTTTGTCTTCAAAACTAAGGATTAGATCATTATACCATGATGTTGAAATTAAAGATCTTCATAGATCTATTCTTAGATCTTAGAAGTACGAATCGCGTATGTCATAGGGTATATTTGTCGAGCACTTGGTGTCGCAGATGATTGCTAACGTCGATCAGCTAGGTTAGCTGGACATTACCTACGTGGCCGAGACTACCAAAGATTTGATCTTATAGTCTCTACCCGAATGCTGGAGCAGGTTCATTATGAACCAAGAGAAAACTCTTGGAGAGTTGATGGCTATGCTCTAGGAGGCGGAGCTAGAGCTTCTAAAATGGGCAAAGACAAAATCATCATAGTCTTCTAGAAGACAAAAGACATATCCCAAGATGTCTACCTAAAATGTGGCAAACGGGGTCACTGAAGCGTGACTGCCATATGGACAAGGCAGACATAAAGGAAGTGAAGGCGAGGTAAGGCTCCAGCTTCAATTATATTTGTCATAAACATGTTCACTACTAGTTTCAAAATGGGATTTTCGATAATAGATGTGGTACATAAATATGTACTGATGTACAAAATCTACTAATTAGCAGGAGACTGACTTCAGTTGAGATTTACCTGCGAGTCAAAAATGGGACGAGAGTCGCTGTTTTAACCGTAGAAACCTAAGTTTAGGAACTACCCTTTGGGCATGTACTTAAATTAGGAAACTGTTATAATTTACCTAGTTTGACTAGAAACATTATCTCTATATCTAAGTTTAACCCGTTGCGGGTATACCTTTATATTTTAGAACACTAAGTGTTTTATTTATAAAGATGATATTGAGATAAACACATTATATGTGAATAACAGTATTTATATTTAGAATATAAATTAATCTCATACATATAGCATGACAAATAAATAGCTCAAACTGAATTAATCAGATGAGACTTATTTGTGGCATTGTTGTCTAGGACACATTAACAAGACTCGTATATCCACACTTTCGAAGAGTGGGTACTAGGACGGATTTGATTCTAATTCAAATGATGTCTACGAATCTAGTTTATTGGGCAAAATGCCTAAAATACCTTTTACTTGGTTAAATTGTAAGTGCCACCGATCTGTTAGTCCTCTTTCATAGTGACGTAAGTGGGCCCATGTCTAGCTAGGCTAGAGGTGGATATGAATACTTCACAACCTTTACGGATGTGACATCACGTTATGGTTATGTGTTTCTTTTGAAACATAAATCGGAAACTTTTGATAAATTCAAAGAGTTTCGACACGAAGTATAAAAACAGACCGGCAAGAGTATTAAAACATCACGATTGAACTGTGATGGAGATAATTGAGCAATAAGTTTCTCGATTATTTGAAAGAGTATGGTATTCTTTCATAGTAGACTCCTCCCGGAACACCTCAATTTAACGGTGTGTCCGAACAGAGAAACCGAACTTTGTTGGACATGATAAGGTTAATGATGAGTCGCTCTGAGCTACCATTTTCCTTCTAGGGATACACATTAAACAGTGCAATACTTATTTTGAATAAGGTTCCATAAAAATCTGTTAGACAGACTTCTTATTAGATATGTACAGGAAAGAAACCGAGTTTTCTCATTCCTGAAGATTTGGGAATGCTAGGTATATGTTTGGATGATACCAAACTAAAACCCAAATTGGATAAGTGCCTAATTTGTAGGTTATCCTAGGGAAACCAAAGTATAGTACTTATACAACTCACAAGAGAACAATATAATTATTGCTCTCCATGCGGTTTTCCTAAGAGGAATACCTATATGCAGTGGTAAGTGGGAGGAAAGTAAAACTCGATGAAAATCAGAGTAATACTATTCCAGACACCGATTCTTTAACGGAACACAAATAGTTCATCAGGGATGAAACTGTACCACAATCTTCAAATACACAAGAACCGTTCAAGTCGGAGAGAGTCAAAAAACAACCTTGGAGATATGGGTTTCTGATCTCACCTCATGAAGATGTCAATCTTATTGAGGAACACCAACCGGCTACGTATGAGGAAGTGAAACAAGGTATCGACTCCCTATTATGGAAAAGTGCCATGAAGTCCGAAATGGATTCCATTTAAACCAACCAAGTTTAGACACCGATTGATGTACCGAAAGGCATTGTGCCTATTGGTACTAAATAAGTCTTCAAGGAAGACAAACATGGATGGAAACATACAAACGTACAAAGCTAGGCTTGTAGCGAAAATGTATCGTTATCAACATTGTGTCGATTACGAAGAAACATTTTACCTGTTTCCATGATTAAATCCATTTGGATAATGCTTGCTAATGCTGCGTATTTCATTCATGAAATATGGCTGCTGAACATCAAAACCGCTTTCCTTAAATGGAAACCTTTTAGAGGATGTTTACAATATCCTGACGATTTTGTCGTACCAAAACATGCAAACTAGGTTTGCAAGTTAATTCGATCCATTTATGGATTGAAGCAAGCATTGCGTTCTTGGAACAAGCGTTTTGATGTAATCATAATGGTATATGATTTAATTCAAAACGAAAATGATTCTTGTGTATATAAGAAGGTTAGTGGGAGCGCACTGACAATGATTGTCCTATATAATGATGACATGTTATTTCTTGGAAATGAAATTCCCATAACATAATCGGTGAAAGCTTGGATTTCATGAAAATTCTTCGTAGACTACTTGGGAGAGACAACCTTTATTCTAGGAATAAAGATCTACTGGGATATATCTAAATGTTGTTGGCACTCTCCGAGAACTCGTACATTGAAAGATATGTACGCGACCTGGTGTCTCATATGATTTGAGCATATGAAGTCATAATCAGGCCAATCCAGGTGATGGTCACTGGATTGATGTTAAGAACATTCTTAAGTATCTTAGACGAACTAAGGATGCTTTCTTAAGCTATGAAGGAGGAGAACTTGAAGTGATTGGGATCACCGTTGAAAGTTTCCAAACCGACAAAAACGACTATAAGTCGTAACAAGTGTACTATATAGTTTGAATAACGGAACAGTGAGCTGGAAATCTTCCAAGCAAGATATTGTTGCCGAATAAACAACAAAAGCAGAATATTGATGCAGCTGACGCAGCAAAAGAAGCAATTTTGGATCTGTAAAATTCCTAATTAGATTAGGATTAGTTCTGTTAGCAGCTGAGCTAGGCTACAACACAGGCTAAAGAATTAATGGTCTCATCAATGATCCAAGTATGTACTTCGACTATTTCATCTGATTCGTCAGATCATACATCGTGGCGATGTGATGATCGAATAAAACACATCAGATGATAACATTTCAAATCCGCTGACGAAAGCTGTTTCTCAGCAGAAGTTTGAGCGACCCGTACATAGTTCAGGTGTAGGACACTTGAGTGATTGGCTATAGGCCAACGGGGAGATTTTTGGACAATTATGACCTATAGCATCACTATTTGTACAGAACATGGTGTTGTTGTACAAATTAACTATGTGACAAAGGAAATTGCTCTTTTATCATTTGTAATTGGATTACCAAGATACATAAATGATAAAAGTCCATATGATTAGTACCAGATTAATAAGATATGAGACAATATTAATCCACTAAAGTTTAATCATTAAATATCCCTAGTCGTAGTATTTTCGAGACTGTACATCGATAATGTAGAATAGACTAGTATTGCACTTGTGCGCGTTGTGGGAGCATAACGACATAGTTCTCATATATTTAAGTATTGGATACTTATGCAAGTGTAATAGGAGGTTGTGTTTATCGATGGTACGGAAATAGCTTTGCTCTGGATAGACCCATCGGAATCCCATTGGTAGTATGACTATGTGTCTATGTGAATCCTAATCATGGTAGGTGTATTTAGTTTTATCTGAGAGTTGCATCGCTAATACTTGCGACAATCAATATACTTTGGTTTTGGTCGTCCGGGGCTTTAACAGGTTCTGTGTACGCCTCTTCTGGGTATACTGAGAATCGTAGTGTATTGGGTGTGATGTCAAGATGGAAGTATCACTCTAGTCATATGGAGATGATGATCACGCAGGATACGGAACTAGTACTCTTTAGTACTGCAGTCATCAGGATAATATGACTAGGTCATGATTATCCGATTGTAGAGACTAGTTACCAGAGATCCGATATATGCTTCGTACGGGGCATACATAATTCCAGCCCCAGGCCTAGCATGTGACATCCGATACCAGATCGTAATACGCAATACTACGTATAATATGCCTGACATAGATTATATATTCCTTAAAGAATATTTCTGGAGAATTGGGTTGGCACGGTGCTTTGCTAGAAGCCAACCATGTCTTGTAAATCAGTAAGAACGTGGTACTAGGTACTCACGTATTCGGATACTCCGATGACCGGATTTACTGCCACCATATCCAGAGATCTCATGGGTCGCTTCCCGAAGATTCACCGATGACGTTGGACTCGAACATAATTAATCTGGGATTAATTGGAAGAGAGAGAAAATTAATCTATGATTAATTACGGAGAATTTTATCTGGGATAAAATTCAATTTAAAGAGAGAGAACGATTAATTTGGAATTAATCGATTAAAATTATATATTCGATATATTAAATGAAATTAGATTTCATGACGGAATTAAAATTAGATTTTAATTCGAGCAAAAGAATTAGTTTAGAATTAATTCGCGAGCGACATGAATATTAATTTTACTATGCATAATTATTTATTTAAATTTGATTTAATTACGTCGCAACGGAAAATTCGTTAATTCAGAATTAACGAACCCAAGCCCGGAAAGTGTTTGCGGGCCCACTCGGATTTTGAATTAAAGTGGGGTCCGCACAAGTCACATCACCTAGTCTATCTCATCACCTTTGGTTGATGGAAGTAGATGGATTTGATGGTAACTTGTAAATCACTCTTTTTCATTTGGAATGACTAATACCAAAAGTTTGTTTTTGGTATATAATAATTATTTTTTGGAAATCGATTATTATTACACAAAAATCACTCTCTCTCTCCAACTTCATGCATTGGGCGTGAACTTCATCTTCTTCCTCTCCCATTTGGCTTGGCCGAATCTATCATAGAACAAGAAGAAATTGTTGCAATTTTTCTAAGTGCTAGCACACACAAGGAGTCATTCAAAGGTGTTAGGGAAACCTATCAATGAGTTTGGAATTCAAGGACAAGCTTGGAAGCTCAACCTACATCAACGGAGAAGCTTAGAGCAACTTCCATGGAGGAAAATTTTTGTTATCTCCTACATTATCTTAGCCGATCAAAGTGAGTATTTCCGCTATCTTACTTTGTTTATTCACACCATTTTATGCTTAATATGATCTTGGTTTGACCTAGAAAACCCAACACATAGTTCAGGTGTTGGACACTTGAGTGATTGGCTATAGGTCAAGTGGGAGATTGTTGGACAATTATGACCACTATTTTGTAAAGAACATGGTGTTCTTGTACAAAAGTAACTATGTGACAAAGGAAATTACTCTTTTATCATTTTGTAATTGGATTACTTAGATATATAAATGATAAAAGTCCATATGATTAGTACCAGATTAATAAGATATGAGACGGTATTAATCCAGGAAAGGTTTAATCATTAAATATCCCCAGTCATAGTATTATCGAGACTGGACATCGATAATGCGGAATAGGCTAGTATCACACTTGTGCGCGTTATGGAAGCTTAACGGCATAGTTCTCATATATTTAAGTATTGGATACTTATACAAGTGTGATATGAGGTTCTACCGATGGTACAGGAACAGCTTCGCTCTGGATAAACCCCTCAGAATCCTATTGGTAGTATGACTATGTGTCTATAGGAATCCGAATCAGGGTAGGTGTATTTAGTCATCACCTGAGGCTTGCATCGCTAATACTTGCGACAATCAGTACGCTTTGGTTTTGGTCATCCGGGGCTTTAACAGGTTATATGTACGCCTCTTCTGGGTATACTGAGAATCGTAGTGTATTGGGTGTGATGTCAAAATGGATGTATCACTTCACTCATATGGAGATGATGATCACGTAGGATACAGAACTAGTACTTTTAAGTACTGCAGTTATCAGGATAATATGATTAGGTCATGATTATCCGATTATAGAGACTAGTTGCCAGTGATCCGATATATGCTTCGTACGGGGCAGACACAATTCCAGCCCTAGGCCTAGCATGTGACATCTGATACTGGATCGTAATACGCAATACTTAGTATACTACGCCTGATAAAGATTATAGATTCCTTTAAAGAATATTTCTGGAGAATTGGGTAGGCATGGTGATTTGCTAGAAGCCAACCATGTCTTGTATGTCGGTAAGAACGTGGTACCGGGTACGCATGTGTTCTGATAGTCTGATGATCGGATTTACTGCCAACATATCTAGGGATCTCTTGGGTCGCTTCCCGAAGATTCACCGATGACATTTGACTCAAACATAATTAATCTGGGATTAATTATGAGAGAGAGAAAATTAATCTGGGATTAATTACTGCAAGAATTTATCTGGGATAAAATTCGATTAGAAGAGAGAGAACGATTAATTTGGAATTAATCGATTAAATAATATATTGGATATATTAATTGAAATTAGATTTCAATGCAGAATTAAAATTGGATTTTAATTCGGGCGAACGAATTAATTTAGAATTAATTCGCAAGCGACTTTCGTAATAATTATGCTAGACATTATTATTTAATTCAATTATATTTAATTATGTCGCAACAGCAAATTCGTTTAATTCGGAATTAAATGAACCCAGAACCGATCAAAGTTGCGTGTTGGTTGTTCGACTTAAATTTGGAATTTAAAAGTGGTTGGACCCACTTGACTTACATCAACAAGTTTGACTAGTGATGGAAGTTGTTAAAGGTTGAGTGAAAAGCTTGGATTGCTTATTTTGTACACTAACCAAAACCAACACACTTTGTATTTTATTTTGAATGGCTTATACCAACTTTGATTTTTTTGGAATTGGTAATTGATTTTAGAAATCAAAAAGAAAACAAAAAACCATTATCTCTATCTCTCCCTACCTTTATTGCCGAACATGAAGCTCATTGGAGGAGAAAATTTTCTTTCATTTTCTTGTTCTTGCTAGCACATAAGGAGTTGAATAAGGTGATAGGGAAACTCACCCAAGTGTTGGAAACACTGAAGAATGCTTGGAGCTTCCATCTTCAAAGAAAAAGTTTTGAAATCTCATCCAACCAATGTAAGTTTTTTCCGCAACTTTCTTTGGTAATTTTCACACACGAATCACTCTTAGAGATCCTTGGCATGTTCTAGGAACACTAACATTTAAGGCCAAAATTTGGTCTTTCGTCGCGACACTGAGAGCCTCGCGTTGCGACGCGATCTGGGAATTTTCCCGGGAAGGCTTCTGGTTTGATATGCGTCGCAACATGAATATTCGTGTGTCGCGACGCGCACGGATAATGTTTGGGTACGTCTTTGGACAATTTACGTCGCGACGCGTGGTCAAAATATTGTATGAATCAGTTTTAAACTATCACAGTTCCACTCTAGCATGTTTGAGGCCGCCTTATAGGTCTCGTATCAGTTCGTATGCATACCTTACATCGAGATATAAGCACGATAAGCCTTGTAGATAAAACATGTTGATGTATCATTCAGCTTAGCTAAGTTCCGATGTTCATTTTACAATATATATGCTAATCAAGTTTCCGATCATAAATTATCCACAGGAACTACGATATTCTTCAATGAGGGGACTCAATGTCATCCAAATTCCAAAATCAGTGAGTGGACCTCTCTTCTCAAACTGGTTTTATTTATCAAGTTTTGAATTCAGACTTACTTTTTAAAGCATATAGGGCGTTAGACAAAATTTTATTACAGATGATTTTTATACAGTGATGTTTCAGAAAGATTGTAAAACAGCATGAGCTTTGAGATATAAATATTTTCAGACATGAGATTTATTTTTTCGAGGCATGGGGGAAAAACCCACCTCAGTATGTAACTTGTGCAGACATGAAATTGACTGATAGTACATGTGCACATGTAGAGGACTGAGGGGACGGCGATACGTAACGCCCACAGATCCTAGTTCAGGACTAGGGATGACATATGCCCCTAGATTATAGTTTTAGAGCTTGGAGGGTGGCATGGATCCGAACCCCCAGTTCTAGTTCAGTGGTTTGGGGGATAGCAATATGTAACGCCCCAATACCGTTAGTTCCAGGGACATGAGTGACATGCTTTGGGGGACGGCGATACGTAACGCCCCAAATTCATGGATTTGCACTCATGGCTCTAGTTAGGCGTATGGGGGACGACGATACATAACGCCCCCATACGTCAGGTTTTTCAGAAACATAGATCAGTTTTCAGAGATAGTTTTCAGAAACATAGGCATTAGAAAAGTTTTCAGAACAGATTTCAGAGAGGTTTTTAGAAAAGAATTTCAGAAAATAATAGTTTTATAAGAAACCTTCAGAAATGTAAGTTTTTTAGAAAGAATCCCAGAGATTTCAGATAGGAAAAGAGTTTTTGGTATTAAGCTATTCTTGAATTTTTGGTTTTAGAATCAAATATTTTTATAACAGTATTTTAGTTTTTTTCGTCCACTCACTTAGATCATACAACGATCTAACCCCACACTCCCAGTTTTCTAGTTTTGCAGGTGTTCTCGGAGGATGAGCTCGGGAAGACGGATACTGTTGCAATCACTAGGGTATGAAGTTCATCAGTTTAAATCAGAGAGAGTGAGAGTCCAGTCAGAGTCAAATAAAAGTTATGTATTAGTATTTGGGTTATGTGTAGTTATTATAATAACAAGTTTTTATAAGTATACAGTTACTAATAATGAACTTGTTTTCCATGTTGTCGAGTTTGTGCATTGGTTCCATAAATAAGAATTTGATTGAGAAAAGAGAAATAATGTAGTTTATAGTTAGAAGGACAGAGGCTCAGGGGAATAATACGGCCTATTCCCTACCAGTAGCATCTTCCAGATCGGGGATGTTACAAAAATAGAATTAGAGCATGGTCTAGGGAGTCAGTGACTGCAGTGGATAAAGTGTTGGGGTTATATATATATAGTATGTCCGGGATACTCGTATGCAAGACATTACCTCTCCAATAGCTGATCTTCGAGTACGTCCTCAAAGTTCTATAGACAGGTTAGTAAGCCTTCCCATACCATTCAAATAGTATTCCTTACGAGAACAATAAACTCTAGATCTAAGTTAGGAATCTTCTTGAAGTTATTCGTGTTAGTCTCTAAGACATGCCACAAGATCCTAAACATGATTCTATGTGTGAAAAATCAAGTAAAAGTGGCGGAATCACTTACATTGATTGATTAGGGAGAAATTTCAAAAATTCCTTTCTTTGGATGAAGCTCCAAGCTTTTTGTATGTTGTTTGGTCCTTGGGTGAGTTTCCCTATCACCTCAAATGACTCCTCTTGGTGCTAGCTTTGTGAAATTTTGAAGCAAACATTTCACCAATGAGAGAAGAAGAAATCGGCAATGGTGAGGGAGAAGAGAGATGAGTGAATTAGTTTCCTAAACTTGGTTCAAGACTTTTGGTTGTGTGAAAGATTGCATTAAATGAATCCAACTACTTCCATCAACTTTTGACCATTGATGTAAGTCATGTGGTCCCACCATATTTAAATTCGAAATTTAAGTTGCTTCTCCAACACACAATTAAGTCACAGGCTATTTTATCGGGTTCGTTTAATTCCGAATAAACGAATTTTGCCGTTGCGCCATAATTAAATCCAATTTAATTAAAAAATTATGCCTCGTAAAATTATTACGATGGCTGCTTTCGAATTAATTCTAAATTAATTCGTTCACCCGAATTAAAATCCAATTTTAATTTCGTATTGAAATCCGATTTCAATTAATATATCTGATATATTATTTTATCGATTAATTCTAAATTAATCGCTTTCTCTATTCTATACGAATTTAATCCCAGATTAATTCTTGCAATAATTAATCCTAGATTAATTTTCTTACTCAAAATTAATCCCAGATTAATTCTAAATGAGTCAAATCTCATTGGTGAATCTTTGGGAAGCGACCCAAGAGATTTATGGATATGTTGGCAGTAAATACGGTTATCGGATTATCTAAACACGTGCGTACCCCGTACCACATTCTCACCGATTTACAAGACATGGCTGGCTTTTAGAGAAGCACTGTGCCTACCCAATTCTCCAGAAATATTCACCGAGGAATATTATCTGTATCAGGCATAGTAATACTATGTAATGCGTAATACGATCAGTATCAGATGTCACATGCTAGGCCTAGGGCTGGCTCTGTGTCTGCCCCGTACGAAGCATATATCGGATCCCAAGTAACTAGTCTCTGTAATCAGAAAGTCATGACCTAGTCATACTATCCCGATAGTTGCAGCTTTTAAGAGTACTAGTTCTGTATCATGTGTGACCATCATGTTGGTTTCTAATATAGGTCCCAAGAATCATCCAAATCAAGCATAAAATCGCATGAATACATCAAGGAATAATGGCGGAAACATATATACTCACAATGATTGGTTTGAGATGCAAAGAACACAAGTCTTTTTCTACCTCCATCAAGCTCGGTTTTGGCCAACTTGAACTGCAGTGGAGTGCACGGTGGGGCTGTTTTGGTGCTGCCAAAAATCGGCCATGAAAGACTCCATTGAAGCTCAAAGCTTCAAGGTTCAAAAGGAATTCCAAGCTCATAAATTCGTTTCCCTATCACCATAATATAACCCATGTGTGTGCTAGCACTCTTTCTTATTCTTTGTCTTTGATCAAACCAAAAGAATGAAAAAAATATGGCTCAAAGCCGTGAGAGAAGAAGAAGAAATTTTGGCTCCAAAGTTTATCAAAACTGTGAGCCTATCCTTGTGAGAGAGAGAACCGAATTTGCAAAGCTAAGGAGAGAGAAGGTAATGTTCCATTTTTATATATTTTATATTTATTTTATTTTCCAAAAATAAAATCAAATACAAAAGCAAAAGTCAAAAAAGCAAAAATGCTTTTTCAATCACTTCACTTTTACTTTAAGTCACATCACTTTAATAAAGTGACATGTTGTCAAGTCACATCACTCAAAGTGACAATTGATTTGACGCATGATGTGACTAACGATTTGACGCTTGATTTGACGCTTGATGTGACTTGCGTGCCGCGCTCGAATTCGAAATACGAATGTGCTCGCAATCACTCTCGGGCTCGGGTTCACTAATTCCAAATTAATGAATTTTCCGTCGCGTCGTAATTAAATGATTACGCCTAGCGAATTCACTATTCACATCGCTAATGAATTAATTCTAAATTAATTCGTTCGCCCGAATTAAAATCCAATTTCAATTCCGCGTCAAAATCTAATTTCGATTAATATATCGAATATATTAATTTACCGATTAATTCCAAATTAATCGTTCTCTCTCTTCTAATTAATCCCAGATTAATTTTCTCTCTCTAGAAATTAATCTTCTCTATTTACTAATTAATCCCAGATTAATCATAGTGCGAGTCATACATCATCGGCGAATCTTTGGGAAGCGACCCATGAGATCTCCGGATATGTTGGCAGTAAATACGGTCGTCGGACTATCCGAACACGTAAGTACCTCGTACTACGTTTATACCGATTTACAAGACAAGGTTAGCTTCTAGCAAAGCGCCATGCCTACCCAATTCTCCAGAAATATTCTTACAGGAATATATAGATATGTATCAAGCGTAGTATACCGTAGTATTGTGTATATCAGCCCAGTATCGGATAGTCACGTGCTAGGGCTGGGGCTGGATAAGTGTCTGCCCCGTCCGAAGCACATGTCGGATGTCTGGTAACTAGTCTCTATAATCGGATATACATGACCTTGTCATAATATCCCGATGGCCGGCCAGCACTTAAGAGCACTAATACCGTATCCTGCGTGACATCATCTCCACCATGACTGGAGTGATACTTCCGTCTTGACATCACACCCAACACCACTACGACTCTGATAAACCCAGAAGTGGTGTACTCAGAACCGGTTAAAGCCCTGTACCACCAAGACCAAAGTCTACCGATTATCGCAAGTATTAGCGATGCAAGTCTCAGGTTAAGACCATACACACCTACCCTGATGTCGGACTCCCATAGACACATAGTCATAATACCAATGGGATTCCGAGGGGTCTATCCAGAGCGAAGCTGTTTCCCGTACCATCGGTGAAACACAACCTCCTACTGCACTTGCATAAGTATCTTATACTTAAATATATGAGAACTATGCCATTGTGCCCTCACAACGCGCACAAGTGCAATACTAGCCTATTCCGCATTATCGATGTCATGTCTCGATAATACTACGACTAGGGATATTTAATGATTAATCCTTCGTGGACTGATACTGTCTCATATCATTCTCAATCCAGGAACTAATCATATGGACCTCTCTTCATTTATACATCTAAGGTGATCTAATCACAAATGATGAGAGTACAATCTCCTTTGTCACATAGTTAATTTGTACAAAAACACCGTGATCTGTACAAATAGTGACGCTATGGGTCATAATTGTCCAACAATCTCCCACTTGGCCTATATCCAGTCACTCGAGTGTCTAACACCCGAACTATGTACGGTTGGCTCAAACTGCTGAGAAAAGCTTTCGTCAGCGGATTTGCATGATTATCATCTTGATGCGATTTATTCGATCATCACATCGCCACGATGTATGATCCGAATGAATCAGATGAATATCTAAGTATGTATCTGGATCGTTGATGAGACCATTAATTCTTTAGCTTGTGCTGACGCCTAGCTCAGCTGCTAACAGAACTATATCTAATCTAATTAGATTTGTATTGACCCAAATAACTTCTATTGTTGCTTCAGCTGCAACAACAACCCGCATTTGTTGTTTATTCGGTAACAGTATCTTGCTTGGAAGATTTCCAGCTCACTGTACCGTTCTTCAAACTATATACTACCGTTTGCAACTTTTAGTCGTCTTTATCGGTTATAGAAACTTGCTGCAGTGACTCCAGTCACTTCAAGTTCTCCTTCTCCATAGACTAAGAAGCATCCTTAGTTCTATAAGATACTAACGGATGTTCTTAAATTCAATCCAGTGACTATCACTCGGATTAGCCTGTTTGTGAATCCATATGCTCAAAGCGTATGATACACCAGGTCTTGTACATTTTTCAATGTACGGTTTCTAGGAGAGTATTTCGAAAGGCAAGCTTTCGCCGATATTTATTTTATGGGAATATCATTTCCAAGAAATGACGTATTATCATTATTTTATAGGACAACCACTGTCAGTGCGCTCCCACTAACCTCCTTATATACACAAGAATTATTTTCGTTTTGAATTAAATCATACACCATCATGATTATATCAAAACGATAATTCCAAGAACCTAATGCTTACTTCAATCCAATCATGGATCGAATAACCTGCATATCCAAATGGATTTACCGTGGCAACAGGTAAAAGGTTGAATCGTGATCAACACAATGTTGATAATGATACCTTTCGTTAAAGGCCTATTTTTATACGTTGGTATGTTGCCATCCATGTATGTCTTCCTAGAAGACTTTTAAGTACCATTAGGCACAATGCCTTGTGGTACATCAACTAGTATCCAAACTGGTTGACATACATGGAATCCATTTCGGATTATACTGCACTTTGCCATAATAAGGGAGTTGATATCTTGTATCACTTCCTTATACGTAGTCAGTTGGTATTCCTCAATAAGATTCACATCTTTATGAGGTTAGATCAGAAACCCATACCCCAGGTTGTTTTCTGACTCTGTCCGACCTACGCGGTTCTTGTGTATTCGAAGATTAATGGTAATAGTCTCATCCTCGATGAACTATTCATGTTCCATTAAGATTCAGTGCCTTGAACAGTATTACTCCGATTTCCATCGAGTTATACTATCCTCCCACTTACCACTGCATATCGGTATTCCTCTCAGGAAAACCTTATGGTGAGTAACAATCTAATTGTTCTCTTGTGAGGTGTATAAGTACAATACTTATGGTATCCCTAGGATAACCTACATTTGGCACTTATCCTATTTGGGTTTTAGTTTGGTATCATCCAAACATATGCCTAGCATACCCCAATTATCAGGAATGAGAAACCCGGTTTCTTTCCGTTAATATCTAATATGATATCTGTCAAACAGATTATTATGGAACCTTATTCAAAATAAGTTCTTGCACTGTTTAAAGCTTATCCGTTGAAGGAAATGGTAGCTCAGAGCGACTCGTGATTAACCTTATCATGTCTAACAAAATTCGGTTAATCCGTTCGGACACACCGTCAAACTGACGTATTCCGGGAGGAGTCCTAATTTGAAAGAATACTATACTCTTTCATATATACAAGAAACTTATTGCTTAAGTATTTTCCACTACAGTCTTACCATGACGGTTTAATACTTTAGCCGATCTATTTGTCTATTTCGTGTCGAAACTCTAAAAGTTTCCGATTTGTGTTTCAAAAGAAACACATAACAATACGCGATGCCACATCCGTACAGGTCACGAAATATTCATATCCATATCTAGCCTAGCTAGACATGGGCCCACTTGCTTCACTATGAAGTAGGGCTAACAGATCGGTGGCATTTACACTTTTACCAAGTAAATAGTGTTTTAGGCACTTTGCCCAAATAGACTAGATTCGTAGACTTATTTGAATGGAATCAAATCAGTCCTGGTATCCGCTCTTCAAAAGTGCGGATATACGATTCTTGTTTATCAGTGTCCCTGACAACTATGCCACAATTAAGTTTCTAACTGATCAAATCAGTTTGAGCTATTTATTTGTCATGTTATATATTTGAGATATTATTTATATTCAAAATATAAATCATGTTATTCACATCTAATATGTTTATCTCAATATCATCTTTATATATGAAACACTTTAGTGTTCTAGAATATAAAGGTACACCCACAGCGGGTTATACGCGATATAGAGATAATGTTTCTAGTCAAACTAGCTACATTATAACAGTTTCTAAATTTAAGTACTAACCCGAAGGTAGTTCCTAAATTTAGATATCTACGGTTAAAACAGCGACTTTCGTTCCGTTTTCAATTCGCAGATAAATCTCAATTGAAGTCAGTATCCTGTTCAAAATAGATTCTGAACATCAATATATATATTTATGTACCCACTAAGTATCTAAAATCCAATTTTAATACTTGCTGTGAACATAATTATGACAAACATAATGGATTAAGCACTTAAGTTATCATTACATGATCTCCAAAGATTATGCTCTACTATTTGCTTAACTCCAGGCTTAAGCATAATACGTTATTTTATCAAATAAAATAAGTTATTATTTTTCCAGGACCATCCTGAAATTTATTCCCAATTGAAAATTAAAATCGTTTAAATACATTTTCACCCAGGATTATGTCTTAAACACTAATCTTTCATTTTTATATCTTGATTCTAATAGTCCAACTATTTAATCAACGATTTGTGGTACTATTTATTATATGATTATAATAGTCCAACTATATAATCAAATATAATCTAAATTAATTAACCTCAATTACATTGATTACTATAATCCAATTATAAAATCAACTGTAAACTGAAATTAATTATTCAAATATATTGATTAATATAATCCAATTATATATAATCAAATATAATACAGTCCAACTATTTATAAAAACAACAATTTAAATATTAGTCCAACTAAATTTAATCTAACGACGAAATAATTTGAATGAGCGCGTATGGCGAGTAATTGAACGAGTATTGCAAATTCAATTCTTGCCTCCCACTATTTTTCGGCGAGCCTCTAACCCTCTGTCGAGTACTCGGGAAACCGTGTTTCCTAGTGGGCTAGGATCCCGTTAAATATCACACAATCTTGACTTTGGCCAACAAATTGTATGATAATTAACTAGGTAGATCTCGAAGATCAATTGGATCCCATCCAATTCCTAGATCCAGTAGGCGGATATCCAAATCCTAAACATATATCTTATATATGCCAATACATCCAATGTATTACCTAACCTTTTTCCTCTGAATCAACTAAGCCTTGGCTTTGGCACAACAAACCTAGTAATCCCAGTCAAGCGCGACCCATTGACCATGGAAAGCTTCGAATCAATGTCGATGGACAAGAAGTGGTCTTGACTTTGGCCAACACAACAAACCACAACTTGGACAAGACACGATATGGAACAAAGCCTTCGTGATTCAAACACATCTTCGACGGACAAAGGGCTTGACTTGGCCAACAACCCAATGCCAATCTCGGATCTTGAGTAGGAATCACTCAATGGAAGGAATAAAAAACACTTGATATTGAGCGAAGGTTTTTCACGTGCATTGGCAACCAATTTATTATCTTTGTTAAGGTCTCATCATCATACACCCTTAAACATGCATTCTAAACACATAATAAAGCGCATATGAAATAAAATAATAATGATATGCGGATGGATACTTTACATTGATCCTAGATCAAATCTCTCATTTTCTCTCTCCAAAACTACCACATGTATTTACTTCTACCCGTTACACTACACTTCTAAAGAAACCTCATTTACATTGAGGGGAATAGGTGAGAAGAGAATACAAAGAGCGTAGAGGTGATAAGGCTGGACACGCAGGTCCGATTTAATAAATCAAATTTATTACAACAATTTCAAAATTTGCCCCACCCGACTAATATCCATCCGATATACATTATTCATGCATCGCAACCATGTATTCATACAAGCATGTTATTCAATCAATCTAATCCAATTAATATCTGATAATTAGTGATCATCCAATGTTCAAACAACGATTTGATTTTTCTCGAGTCAAACTCGTTTTGCGAATAAGTACTCAAAGTACGAATTCTCGAATTAAATTACTACACAATTAAATCCAATTTAATACGCATTTAATTCTAATTCACTATTCAATTCCAAATTGAATATTACACTTTATTAACGAACCTTTACAACTTAAATTCCAAATTCAATCGTTACGGGTCTTAAGTCCGATTAACGTCCAACGTTTATTTAATTTAAAGTCCAATGAGCTTTTAATTAATTTTTAAGGCGTGGACTTTTGGTCAACTCGGGTCAAACCAAATAACCAAAATCTAATCCGGGAGTTACCCCATAAGCCTTTAAATTAATTTTGGCCCATTAGGCCCAATTAAATAATTAGGTCCATTAAGTCATAATTGGACTTTATGGATACGGTTTTAGGCCCAATTGGATCCAACCAAATTGGCCTAAACCTAAACTTGGTACAACCAAGCCCAAAAGCCCAATTACAACCTATAAGGCCCAATTTCAAAATAAGCCCCAATTAATTAACTTATAAAATTTCAAATTCCATAATTAATTAACCTAAGTGTAATACACAATTAATCACCCAATTAACATTCCTAAAACATCAATTAGCCTAATTAATCATGCACTTAACATCAATAGTGTCCAACACAGTTTATCAAAATCAAAACCCATTTTACATGCTTTTGATCTCGGCAATTAGGGGTTTTTCCAATCCGATTCGGTTTCAATCCAATTGAATCCACAATCATCATTCCCAAATCAATTAAATTCATCCAATGAATTAAAACAAAAAACACAATGAATTTCAATTCAATTGAATTCGGCCAAGCCACTTTAAAAGGAAAAAATTGTTCCAAATCAAAATTCAATCCAATTGAACTT
The DNA here is from genome assembly GCA_019454045.1 of Zanthoxylum bungeanum. Classification (NCBI taxonomy): domain Eukaryota; kingdom Viridiplantae; phylum Streptophyta; class Magnoliopsida; order Sapindales; family Rutaceae; genus Zanthoxylum; species Zanthoxylum bungeanum. Next base: position 96,495 of record SKCR01039620.1, on the reverse strand, counting down.
CAAAACAACATTACCCAATTGTTTTAAGTCATCCAATGATCAAACAAACAAAATCACCAAGAAATTTAGGGTTCTTTAATTTCGGCCATCATAAGCAATTTGGGGAAATTTGTTCCAAACACCAATTTCAACAAATTGATCCAATCAATCTTAAATTAAACATACTTTAAGCATTCTCATTCATCCAATTTCATAAAATATGCTCAAAATCAAGTTTACCAAAATTTGTCACTTTATGCCAACACAAAAAATTGGGGAAATTTGTTCCAAAACACATTTCTTCAAATTGATCAATCAATCATTAATTCAATAACATTTAAGCATACTTAATCAATCAATTTAATCAAATCTTGCTTCAATTGATTTTACCCAATTTGCCATGCCCAAAATTTGGGGAAAATTGAATCCAATCCAATTTCATGAAATTGATCATGCACAACTTCAATTAATCAACATACAAGCATACTTAATCATCCAATTTAACCAAATCATGCTTCAATTGATTATCCCCAATTTAACCCTAAAAGTTTCATGCTGATAATAGCTCAAGATACCATTGTTGGTTTCTATATAGGTCCCAAGAATCATCCAAATCAAGCATAAAATCGAATGAATACATCAAGGAATAATGGCGGAAACATATACTCACAATGATTGGTTTGAGATGCAAAGAACACAAGTCTTTTTCTACCTCCATCAAGCTCGGTTTTGGCCAACTTGAACTGCAGTGGAGTGCACGGTGGGGCTGTTTTGGTGCTCCAAAATCGGCCATGAAAGACTCCATTGAAGCTCAAAGTTCAAGGTTCAAAAGGAATTCCAAGCTCATAAATTCGTTCCCTATCACCATAATTAAACCATGTGTGTGCTAGCACTCTTTCATATTCTTTGTCTTTGATCAAACCAAAAGAATGAAGAAAATATGGCTCAAAGCCGTGAGAGAAGAAGAAGAAATTTTGGCTCCAAAGTTTATCAAAACCGTGAGCCTATCCTTGTGAGAGAGAGAGAACCGAATTTGCAAAGCTAAGGAGAGAGAAGGTAATGTTCCATTTTTATATATTTTATATTTATTTTATTTTCCAAAATAAAATCAAATACAAAAGCAAAAGTCAAAAAAGCAAAAATGTTTTTTCAATCACTTCACTTTTACTTTAAGTCACATCACTTTAATAAAGTGACATGTTGTCAAGTCACATCACTCAAAGTGACAATTGATTTGACGCATGATGTGACTAACGATTTGACGCTTGATGTGACTTGCGTGCCGCGCTCGAATTCGAAATACGAATGTGCTCGCAATCACTCTCGGGCTCGGGTTCACTAATTCCAAATTAACGAATTTTCCGTCGCGTCGTAATTAAATGATTACGCCTAGCGAATTCACTATTCACATCGCTAATGAATTAATTCTAAATAATTCGTTCGCCCGAATTAAAATCCAATTTCAATTCCGCGTCAAAATTTAATTTCAATTAATATATCGAATATATTAATTACCGATTAATTCCAAATTAATCGTTCTCTCTCTTCTAATTAATCCCAGATTAATTTTCTCTCTCTAGAAATTAATCTTCTCTATTTACTAATTAATCCCAGATTAATCATAGTACGAGTCATACATCATCGGCGAATCTTTGGGAAGCGACCCATGAGATCTCCGGATATGTTGGCATAAAATACGGTCGTCGGACTATCCGAACACGTAAGTACCTCGTACTACGTACTTTATACGATTTACAAGACAAGGTTGGCTTCTAGCAAAGCGCCATGCCTACCCAATTCTCCAGAAATATTCTTGCAGGAATATATAGATCTGTATCAAGCGTAGTATACCGTAGTATTGTGTATATCAGCCCAGTATCGGATAGTCACGTGCTAGGGCTGAGGCTGGATAAGTGTCTGCCCCGTCCGAAGCACATGTCGGATGTCTGGTAACTAGTCTCTATAATCGGATATACATGACCTTGTCATAATATCCCGATGGCCGGCCAGCACTTAAGAGCACTAATACCGTATCCTGCGTGACATCATCTCCACTATGACTGGAGTGATACTTCCGTCTTGACATCACACCCAATACACTACGACTCTCTGATAAACCCAAAAGTGTGGTGTACTCAGAACCGGTTAAAGCCCTGTACCACCAAGACCAAAGTCTACGATTATCGCTAGTATTAGCGATGCAAGTCTCAGGTTAAGACCATACACACCTACCCTGATGTCGGACTCCCATAGACACATAGTCATAATACCAATGGGATTCCGAGGGGTCTATCCAGAGCGAAGCTGTTTCCCGTACCATCGGTGTGAAACACAACCTCCTACTGCACTTGCATAAGTATCTTATACTTAATATATGAGAACTATGACATTGTGCCCTCACAACGCGCACAAGTGCAATACTAGCCTATTCCGCATTATCGATGTCCTGTCTCGATAATATTACGACTAGAGATATTTAATGATTAATCCTTCGTGGACTGATACTGTCTCATATCATTCTCAATCCAGGAACTAATCATATGGACCTCTCTTCATTTATACATCTAAGGTGATCTAATCACAAATGATGAGAGTACAATCTCCTTTGTCACATAGTTAATTTGTACAACAACACCGTGATCTGTACAAATAGTGACGCTATGGGTCATAATTGTCCAACACATCATCTCCATATGACTGAAGTGATACTCCCATCTTGATATCACATCCAATACACTACGATTCTCAGTAAACCCAATACAGGCGTACACAAAACTTGTTAAAGCTCCGGACGACCAATACTAAAGTAAACTGATTTTCGCAAGTAATAGCGACGTAAGTCTCAGGTTATATATGACATACACCTACCCTGATTCCGATTCCCATAGACACATAGTCATACTGCCAATGGGATTCCGAATGGGTCTATCCAGAGCGAAGTGTTCCCGGTCTAACGGCTAACAGAACCTCTTATCACACTTGCATAAGTATCCAACTAAATATATGAGAACTATGCCGTTAAGCTTCCATAACGCGCACAAGTGTAATACTAGTCTATTCTGCATTATCAATGTCCAGTCTTGATAATACTTCGACTAGAGTTATTTAATGATTAAACTGTTCATGGATTAATACTGTCTCATATCTTATTAATCTGATTTAACCATATGGACTTTTATCATTAATATATATCCAAGTAATCCAATTACAATAATGATAAAATAACAATTTCCTTTTGTCACATAGTTAATTTGTATAAAAACACAATGTTCTTTATCAATAGTGATGTTATAGGTCATAATTGTCCAACAATCTCCCACTTGGCCTATAGCCAATCACTCAAGTATCTAATACCTGAACTATGTACATGTCGCTCAAAATTTTTGCTGAGATATAACCTTCGTCAGCGGATCTGCAATGTTAACATCTGATGCGATCTTCTCGATCTTCACATCGCCATGATGTATGATCTCACGAATCAGATGAAAACATCAAAGTACATGCTTGGCAAGTATCTAATACCTGAACTATGTACATGTCGCTCAAAATTTTGCTGAGATGTAGCCTTCATCAGCGGATCTGCAATGTTAACATCTGATGCGATCTTCTCGATCTTCACATCACCACGATGTATGATCTCACGAATCAGATGAAAACGTCGATGTACATGCTTGGATCTTTGATAAGACCATGGTTCCTTAGCTTGTACGATAGCCCCATTATTGTCACAATACAAAGGTATGGGCTCAGCTTCTAACGGAACTACTCCTAATCCAATTAAGAATTTATGGATCCAAACTACTTCGTTTTTTGCCTCAGCTGTAGCAATATATTCTGCTTCTGTTATTGAATCGGCACAGCTTCTTGCTTGGAAGATTTCCAGCTCACTACTCCGTTGTTCAAAAAAAATATGTACCCTGATTGTGACTTACATTCGTCTTTTTCGGTTTGGAAATTTGCATCGGTGAATCCAGTCACCTCAAGTTCTCATTCCCCATAAACTAAGAAATCATCTTTAGTTCGTCTAAGATACTTAAGGATGTTCTTTACTGCGATCCAATAACCATCACCTGGATAAGCCTAATAGGGATTGCATATGCTCAAAGCATATGAGACATTAGGCCGCGTACATATCATGGCGTACATGATCGATCCGACTACTGAAGCATACGGGATCCGAATCATTGCATCTCTCTTATCTTTAGTTTTAGGACACATATCCTTCGATAGAGAGACGCCATGTGACACTGGAAGTAGCCCCTCTTGGACTGATCCATGTTGAATCTCTTCAACAATTTGTCAATGTACAAGCTCTGTGAGAGTGCCAGCTGCTTTCTAGATCTATCCCGGTAGATACTTATTCCTAGAATAAAGGCTGCCTCTCACAGGTCTTTCATGGAGAATTTTAATGAAAGCCAAGCTTTCACCGATTGTAGCATGGGAATGTCATTGCCAAGAAGCAATACATCATCAACGTATAGGACAATAAATGTCAGTGCGCTCCCACTAACCTTCTTATATACATAAGAAACATCTTCGTTTTGAATGAAACCATATTATTTTATGATCTCATCAAAACGTTGGTTCCAAGAACGTGATATTTGCTCTAATCCAGAAATGGATCGGTTTAACTTGCAAACCTTATTTGCATGTTTTGGCACGACAAAACCATCAGGTTATTGCATATAAACATCCTCCAAAAGGTTTCCGTTAAGGAAAACAGTTTTGACATCCATCTACCATATTTCATAATCGAAATATGTAGTAATAACAAGTATTATCCGAATGGATTTAATCATGGCAACATGTGAAAAGGTTTCGTCGTAATCGACACCATGTCGTTGACGATACCCTTTAGCTACAAGCCTAGCTTTGTACGTTTGTATGTTGCCTTCCATGTCTGTCTTCCTTTTGAAGATCCATTTACAACCAATAGGCTTAATGCCTTCTGGTACATCAACCAGTGTCCAAACTTGGTTGGTATACATGGAATCCATTTCGGACTTCATGGCTTCTTGCCAAAAAGCGGAGTCGATACCTTGTATCGCTTCCTCATACGTAGCCGGTTCATCTTCCTCAATAACATTAATGTCTACATGAGGTGAGAAAAGAAACCCATACCTCTCAGGTTGTTTTCTGACTCTCTCCGACTTACGCGGTTCTTGTGAATTAGAATATCATGGAACAGTCTCATACCTGATGGATTGTTCATGTTCCGTAAGGGGGGTCGGGGCCAGGAATAGTATCACTCCGATTTTCATCGAGTTCTACTTTCCTCCCACTTACCACTGCATTCATGAATTCCTTTTCTAGGAAAACTGCATGAAGAGCAACCAATATTTTATTCTCTTGTGGGTTGTAGAAATAATATCCTTTCATTTCCTTAGGATAACCTACAAATAGGCACTTATCCGATTTGGATTCTAGTTTGGTACTATCCAAACATTTAATATATGCCCAGCATCCCCAAATCTTCAGGAATGAGAAACCCAGTTTCTTTCCTGTCAATATTTCATATGGAGTCTGTTCAACAGACTTTGACAGAACCTTATTCAAAATAAGTATTGCATTGTTTAATGTGTATCCCCATAAGGAAATTGGTAGCTCTGTGCGACTCATCATTGACCTTACCATGTCCAACAAAGTTCGGTTTCTCCGTTCGGACACACCGTTCAATTGAGATGTTCCAGGAGGAGTCCACTGTGAAAAATATCATATTCTTTCAAGTAATTTTGAAACTCATTGCTTAAGTATTCTCCACCATGGTCCAACCGCAATGTTTTAATACTTTTTCAGGTCTGTTTTTCTACTTCATGTCGAAACTCTTTGAATTTCTCAAAAGTTTTCGACTTGTGTTTCATAAGATACACATAACCATAACGTGATGCATCATCCGTAAAGGTTGCGAAGTATTCATATCCACCTCTAGCCTGGCTAGACATGGGCCGGCATACGTCACTATGAACGAGGGCTAACAGCTCGGTGGCACGTACACTTTTACCCCTAAAAGGTGTTTTAGGCATTTTTCCTAACTAACAAGATTCGCAGACATCATATGAATTAGGATCAAATCCGTCCAAGTATCCATTATACGAGTTTTGTTTATGTGTCCCAGACGACAATGCTACAAATAAGTCTCATCTGTTTTACTCAATTTGAGCTTTTTGTTTGTCATGTTATATGTTTAAGATTCGTTTATATTCAAAATATAAAGACCATTATTCACATATGTTGTACATATCTCAATATCATCTTTATAAACAAAACACCCAGTGTTCCTGAATACAAAGGTATACCCGCATCGGGTTAAACTAGATACAGATATATTATTCCTAGTCAAACTAGGTACAAAATAATAGTCCCCTAATGTAAGTACATGCCCTGATGGCAGGTTCAAAACATAGGTTCCAATGGCCAAAACAGTGACTTTTGTCTCATTTCCGACTCGCAGGTCGATCTCCCCTGAAGCCAGTCTCCTGTTATTCTGCAGATCCTGCACATCAGTACATATGTGAGTACCATATCCAGTATCAAAAATCCAATTTTTAAAACTAGTAGTGGACATGTTTATTTCAATAACAAACATACTTGAAGCCGGAGCCTTGCCCACCTTCGCTTTCTTCAAGTCTGCCTTGTACTTACGGCAGTCACGCTTCCAGTGATCCTGTTTTCCACAGTGTAGGCAGACGTCTTGGGATATGTCCTTTGTCTTCCCAGAAGACTGTGACGATTGAGCCTTGCCCTTCTTCTTCTTCTTCACACCTCAGAAGCCTTCGTCCAAGCCTTGGCCTTCTTGGATGTCGAAGTAAGATGCGCCTCGCACTTCTTACCTTTTAGAAGCTCTGGCTCTGCCTCTTTCAGCATAGCCATTAACTCTCCAAGAGTTCTCTTGGTTCATCATATTATAGTTCATGGTGAACCCGCCCCAGTAGTCGGGTAGAGACTGTAAGATCAAATCTATGGAAGTATCGGCCTTGAAGGTAATGCCCAGCTGACCCAGATGTTCGATGTCAGCAATCATCTGTGACATGTAATGTTCGACAGATGTACCCTCTGACATACGAGAGCGAAAGAGCTTCTTCTGCAAATCATACTTCTGATATCTAAGATTAGATCTATGAAGATCCTTCAACTTGAACATCATCCCATAAGGATCCAATCCCTTGTTCTGACGACGAAACTGAGGAGTCATTGCAGCAAGTATAATGGATTGAGTAGTACAGTTATCATCACGGTGAGTCTTCCAAAGCTCACGCTCTACTGGCCGAGATCAGGCCCAATAGGTCTCTCTATTACATAGAGTAACTTCTCAGCTTCCAGAACTATCCTGAGGTTCATTTCCCAGTCTGGAAAATTTGCGCCGTTAAAGACATTCTCACCCATGATTATATCCCTAACGCTTATCTTTTCAGCCATCTTGATTGCTATAGTCCAACTATCCAATCGAGTGTTTCGGGTACACTCAAATGCAATGGTTACTATAGTCCAACTATATAACCAACTACAAATGGAGTATTGTTGAGTACAGTCTAACTGTTCAATGAAAACAATAAATGAATATTAGTCCAACTAATATATATATAATAACGAGAAATAATAGAGCGCGCATATTAGCGAGTATTAAATGAAATTGTAAATTTAATACTAGCCTCCCACTATTTCTCGGCGAGCCTCTAACCCTCCGTTGAGTACTCGGGAAACCTAGATTCCTAGTGGGCTAGGATCCTGTTAAATAATACACAACCTTGACTTTGGCCAACAAGTTGTATAAAATTTAACTAGGTAGATCTCTAAGATCAATTGGATCCCATCCAATTCCTAGATCTGGTAGGTGGACATCCAAGTCTGAAACATATATCCAATATATTTCCTAACATGTTTCCTTGAATCAACTTAAGCCTGGTGAATGAGCGGAAAATATATCATATTTACCGCCCTTTACTTAATATTTGTTTAGTTTCTTCGGTTGATGAACGTTTTGATATATTTTAGTTATTTGCAGATAAAATGATTATGGGTCTTAATGAAATCAGTTAGATGAAATATGGGTCAAATAAGGGCAATTATGACTTGAATTTTTAATTTTGGAGATTGGAAACTGAAGGCGTTTTGACGAAGTGCAGTTTGGAAATTCAGTTTTGTGCCTTCTATCGTATTTTGGCATAAACTTTTTCCTCAGATATCGGATTGAGCTGATTCATTAGGCCAGATTAAAGAAGACTCAAAGTTCTACAACTTTGAAAATCTAAAATTGTTGACGGTGGATTTTGGTCTCAGGGTAATATTGGAATATCACTCCGGAAATCCTCCTCCAACTGTGAATTTGTTTGGTTATGGGGACCAAAGGCAAATTTAGCGGAAAACAAGAAAATACGCCAATCAGACAAGGTGATTTAACGTGGTTCGGTGGATTTTGGGATCCGACCTACGTCCACGGGCAAGAACAGGATGGTACTTTTTATTACTCAAATTCACTCCTCAGGTCCCTCTTTTGCTTTTACAAATCAGAGCTCTATGATACTAATCTCTCACTCTTGTGATGATTTTCAGATGCCTTTTACACATGCTCTACCCTTCTATTTATAATAATACAGAAATCAGATTCCTATTTGTATAAGAAATCCTATTGGACTCAATCTTCTCTTCTTGTAGGGTTTCCTGATCCGGTGCTGCCTTCTCCTTTCGTATTCCCTTTGGATTCTGATTCCTTCTCCTTGCGAGAGTAGGACATTCTCTTATCTTATCCATAAGAATGGGGCGCTGTTGTCTTGGACACTTCCGTCGTCTGGTCGGTCTTAATGAGGTCGGCCATGACAATCTTTTATGCTGAGAGTGTTCCTGCCGACATCTATAGTGCTCGGTCACCCGGACCATAGTGGTCGGGTAATCGGTTCTTCATGATGTGGTCGGTCTCTTCATGATGTGTGGTCTTCTTCATGATGTGGTCGTCTTCATGATGTCAACCAGGGAAAGAAATTTACCCTTTCGTCCTTGTTGTGCTGTCTTAAATGCCGTAGTGCCTGAAAACACCATCAACATCTGTCCCCTAGTTTCCGGTTCCAACGAGTATGCGAGTTGGTGCCGGGAACTATATGAAGAGGGTGTGCTGTTTGTTCTTGCTGGTAGTCGTCCCAGAATGCAAAAGAGAATCTTCTTGCCGTTTCGTTCATCTTTCCTCGAGAAGCACAACTATCATGTCTTCTTAAATGCCCATCAAATCAGCTATTAGGGTTTTTTCTAACTTTCGACATTTGTCAAACATCCGCTGGGTTCCCGCTAAAACCGACGGTGATGTGCCTCCCAGTCATGACTATAAGAAAAACGAGGGTTTCACTGTTCCCATTTTTTCGACAATCGTCTGCTTCTTTTCTTTGTGATCCACTTAACTCCGTTGTTCTCGAAGCTCAAGCCGCGGTCTTCATCCTTCTTCGTTGCCGAGCACCTAAGGAACGAACACCACCTCACCGTATAACCTCCTGCTTTTGAGAAGAACAAGTAAGTTTTCTGGGATCTCTTTTTCTTTGATGTGCCGTGGTTCTATTTGTTTATTTTGTTTAGGGAGAGACTTGTGGTTTTTGCTGGGTCTTGCTTTAGGGCACTTCTTTAGAGACTCCAAATCTAGTTTTAGCACGGGCACCGTGGGTAGCTTCTCGTAGACTGATTCTCCCCCTTTCTCTGTTTTTCTGGGTGTCAGGGATGTCTGACAGTAATTCTTCCTCCGAAAGGCCTGTCAAAATCTCAACTCCCCCAGCTGAAGAGCTCTCCTCGGGCTCAGGGGCGCCCAGTGTAGAAGATCTTGACACTACCCCCACTCCTTCTGAGGTCGAAAACGACTCCTATCATCAGAGGGTTCCTCGGAAGGATCCAGAGCCTGGAGAGCTTGGGTCGTCGGCTCTGGATATGAACCGTCCTTCTAAGATAACCGAGGATGATCTGGCGTTATTGCGGCAACGATACAGCATCCCGATAGATATTGCTCTAGAAGTTCCCGGTCCAATGGATCGTGCTAGTCAGCCTGACGAGGGCTCGGTGGCGCTTCTTCCTATCTTTTTTGAATGTGGGCTGCGGCTGCCGATGCAACGCTATTTCGCTTGGATGCTGGCCGAGATGGAGCTTGCCCCTTGCCATTGAGTTTGAATAGCTGGAGGATCCTAGCCGGCATATATGTGGTCTGGCACCGGGCAGGTTTAGGTGTACCTTGCTTGGAAGAGGTGAAGAGGTTGTACCGTTTGAAGTCCAACCAAAGACTCACTACGGTTGGTATTACCTCTCTGCTTACGATAGCTCGTCCAACCTTGTCCAGAAGCTCCCTGACTCCAATAAGAACTTCAAGGACTTTTGGTTCTGGGCACTGGGGATTGGGGTCGGGTCTTGAGATCGTTTGGGGAGGATGTCTCGGTTCCAGATATCTTCAGGGCTGGAGGTTAGGAGTCTAACGCCCCTTCATTCTTTCTTTGTCCCCGTTATCCAGTTTCTCTAGGTTTCTAACTTCTTTGGTTCTTCCCAGCCTGTTGGCGAGATGCTCCCAAGGTTTCTCGTCAGGTTCGGAGGCGAGTACATTGGGCTCGGGGTATGCTGCCCCTGGAGGAATTTGGTTAATGATGCGGCCTTTGTTGAGTCAGGCCTCATTCAGACCGTCCCTCCGGAATATCTGGCCGGTTAGGTAGGTGTCTGATGGCTGTTTTAATGATCTTTCTTGTTTGTTTCATCATGTTTGATATCTTTGCTATGTGCTCGGTCCCTGATTTCCTTTTTTTCTTGTAGGCATGTCGAAGAGGCCAAAGTTCTTGAGAAGTTGGCCGGTACCATGAAGAAAGCCGGCCGTGCTGAAACTTCCCAGGCACGGACCGATCGCTGAGAATATATCTCCTGGACAAGTCCAAACAAGTGTTCGGGGGCTGTCCTCACCTTCTGGCGTGCAATCATCAGGATCTGCTCACCTTGCCAGTCCGCCGAAACCTCTTAGGAAGAGGAGGCGTCAGTTTGGGCCGAGGAGACCGAGTTGGCCCAAGGGAGAGGAAGAGGAAGCTGCCAGTCAAGAGGAAGGACGTTCGTAGGGGGAGGAAGTCCTCTGAAAGTTCCTCCAGGAAACGGAAGGGCCCTGTGGTCCTCGGGGTGGATGACTTGGGAGAAAGCATCCGGGAGGCCACCTCTCACTTAGTGCCGGCTTTTAATGAATTGGCCGAGGTGATTCCCCCGGGGGAGGTCTCGAGGTACGAGGATGTCTCCCGAGGGTGTTGTGGCTGAGATGAGTTCTCAGATGGCGAAGGTATTTTTACTCCCCTTCTCGGTTTTTGGATCTTGGTTCTCTCTTTTTTGTATTTGACTCCTTCCTCCTTTTTGTGTGCAGGCCAACTACCTTATGGCCAAGAACAAGGGTCTTCTTCTGACTCTGCTGTCCGAGGGCGGTCAGGCCCAGAGGCTTCAAAGTCGCCTTTCCGAAGTGGAGGCAAAGCTGGCTGACCGGGAGGAGGTGATCAAGAATCTCGAGGCGGCCGCTGTTGAGAATTTCAAAACGAACAAGGCTCTCAAAGCAGCTGCTGTGCTGGAAAGGAAACTTGCTGATAATGCCAGGGAGGACCTGAAGGTTGCCCAATCCGAGATTGGCGTTCTGAAGGGGAAAGTGGCAAGTGCTGAGGCCAATTTGAAGAACAAAGACGAGGAGGTTGCACGGGCCCGAGATAGTCTTGAGAGGAAGAAAACCGAGCTTGAGGAGAGGGAGATTGATCTCGAGGAGAGAGAGACCGAGCTGGAAAAGAGAGAAGCTGATCTCGAGGCCGAGAAGGAGGCCATCCGTCTCGAGGGAGTTGGTGACTGTGCCGAGATGATACCGATGGTGCTGCCGAGCCTGAATATGGACCCTATCTACGCGGCCATCAGTTACTGTAAGGGGGACATTCCGAGGAAGAGTTTCAAAAGTGGATCCCTCCCCCACCTGAGGAGGTGATGGATCCCGCCCCCATCTCGGTCGTTCTGGCTCCTGAGGTTCCTCCTGAAGAAGGATCGGGGTTCCTGCCTGTGGACGAGGACTGCCTTGAGATCCCTCCTCCTGACGCCGAAGTCGCAGCTCCTCCTCCTGACGCCGAGACTGATCGCAGCTCCTCCTCCTGACGCCGAAGTCGCAGCTCCTCCTCCTGACGCCGAGCCGCTCCTTCCGCCATTTGAGCCAACTGAGGAAGAAGTTCTTGCCCCTGTGCGGGATGAATGAGAAAGGGTAACCCTACCGGGGCCCTATGTACACTTTAATTTTTCTTGTAATAATATTACAACTTGTATATATACATTTATGCATTTATGTCTGTTTATTTCTTTCTCTTTTTCTTCTCCTTTTATGCTTCTTGCCATCATTGCAATTTTAAGGCCCATCAGGGGTCAGCATGAGTTAGAGGGGTCTGGATTGACCCTGTGAAGAGCGAGGCATTTGGACCCGGGGGGATGTTATGTCCCCGGTCCGGAGAGCTGACTTGGTGGGGCGTATCTCGACTCCAAGCTGAGCGAGATACTCGGGTCTGGGGGAATGTCCTCTCCCCAGACGAAGCGGCTGACTCGGGTGGGACGTAACCCGACCCCGAGCTGAGCGAGATACTTGGGTTCTGGGGGAATGTTACCTCCCCAGACCGAAGCGGCTGACTCGGTGGGACGTAACCCGACCCCGAGTTGAGCGAGATACTTGGGTTCTGGGGGAATGTTACCTCCCCAGACCGAAGCTGTTGACTCGGTGGGACGTACCCGACCCGAGTTAGCGACATACTTGGTCTGGGGGAATGTTACCTCCCAACCGAACGGCCGACTCGGTGGACAACCGACCCCGAGCTGTTTGAATCACTTCCTGGGGGAATGTTACGTCCCCAGTCCAAAGACAGACTCGGTGGGACATCGCCCGACCCCGAGCTGTTTGAATCACTTGGCCCTGGGGGAATGTTACGTCCCCAGTCCAAAGACAGACTCGGTGGGACATCGCCCGACCCCGAGCTGTTAGAATCACTTGGCCCTGGGGGAATGTTACGTCCCCAGTCCAAAGACAGACTCGGTGGGACATCGCCCGACCCGAGCTGTTTGAATCACTTGGCCCTGGGGGAATGTTACGTCCCCAGTCCAAAGACAGACTCGGTGGGACATCGCCCGACCCCGAGCTGTTAGAATCACTTGGCCCTGGGGGAATGTTACGTCCCCAGTCCAAAGACAGACTCGGTGGGACATCGCCCGACCCCGAGCTGTTGAATCACTTGGCCCTGGGGGAATGTTACGTCCCCAGTCCAAAGACAGACTCGGTGGGACATCGCCCGACCCCGAGCTGTTAGAATCACTTGGCCCTGGGGGAATGTTACGTCCCCAGTCCAAAGACAGACTCGGTGGGACATCGCCCGACCCCGAGCTGTTAGAATCACTTGGCCCTGGGGGAATGTTACGTCCCCAGTCCAAAGACAGACTCGGTGGGACATCGCCCGACCCCGAGCTGTTAGAATCACTTGGCCCTGGGGGAATGTTACGTCCCCAGTCCAAAGAAGACAGACTCGTGGGACATCGCCCGACCCCGAGCTGTTTGAATCACTTGGCCCTGGGGGAATGTTACGTCCCCAGTCCAAAGACAGACTCGGTGGGACATCGCCCGACCCCGAGCTGTTAGAATCACTTGGCCCTGGGGGAATGTTACGTCCCCAGTCCAAAGACAGACTCGGTGGGACGTCGCCCGACCCCGAGCTGTTAGAATCACTTGGCCCTGGGGAATGTTACGTCCCCAGTCCAAAGACAGACTCGGTGGGACATCGCCCGACCCCGAGCTGTTTGAATCACTTGGCCCTGGGGGAATGTTACGTCCCCAGTCCAAAGACAGACTCGGTGGGACATCGCCCGACCCCGAGCTGTTTGAATCACTTGGCCCTGGGGGAATGTTACGTCCCCAGTCCAAAGACAGACTCGGTGGGACATCGCCCGACCCCGAGCTGTTAGAATCACTTGGCCCTGGGGGAATGTTACGTCCCCAGTCCAAAGACAGACTCGGTGGGACATCGCCCGACCCCGAGCTAAGTAAACAAGCGGCTTCAGCGGAACGAAATCCGGCCCTGATCCGTCGTTTTTTCGAATTTAAAGGTTTTCGTCAAAAAAGGAATTTTTATTCATGTTGGGGGTGGACCGCCCTTTTTACAACAGTTGTTCTGGTTCGGTGTTTTGTCCGGTTTCTGCAAAAAGAAAAATAGAAGGAATGAAAGTTGATCTTCATGGGAAGTACTTTCTTAACATCTCGACGTTCCATGGTTTCTTCAATCTCTTGCCGTCCGGATGCTCCAGGATGTAGGCTCCTGGTCTTACTATCTCAGTGATCTTGTAAGGTCCCTCCCACTTGGCACCTAACGAACCCTCTTCAGGTCGTCGGGTGTTTAGAGTCACTTTTCTTAGCACTAGATCACCTGGCCGGAAGGAGCGGGTCCGAACTCTCTTATTGTAGAATCGGGCCATTCTCTGTTGGTAGATGGCTGCTTTACTGCTGACCGCTCTCTTCTTTCTTCGATCAGGTCGAGGTGATTTTTGATAAGTTCTTCGTTCCGTTCGTTTTCAAAGTGACGGACCCGGTGGGTTGATATTCCGATCTCTGCCGGGATGACGGCCTCACATCCGTATGATAGGGAGAAGGGTGTCTCTCCTGTTGAGTCCTTGAAGGTCGTTCGGTGTGCCCACAGTACCTCTGGTAGCTCCTCGACCCATAGGCTTTTGCTTGATCCGAGCCGAGCTTTCAGGTTTGACTTGATGGTTTTATTGGTGGCTTCAACCTGCCCGTTTGACTTGGGATGGGCCGGCGAGGCGAATTTTAGGGTTATCTGGAGGTCTTCACAAAGTTTTCTGAATCCCCTGCTGTCGAATTGCTTTCCGTTGTCGGTGATGATTGCCTGGGGGATTCCGAACCGGCAAATTATATTTCTCTTTAGGAACTCCGTGGCCTTCTTTTCTGAGATGGTGGACAATGGTTCTGCTTCTACCCATTTGGTAAAGTAGTCTATGGCCACGATTGCATATTTCGCCTGACCTCGTCCTTTCGGCATCGGCCCTATAATGTCTAGCCCCCACTGTGCGAAGGGCCAGGGGCTGGATGGTATGGTGGTCAGCTGTTCTGCCGGCTGATGGTGGAGGTTGGCATTCTTTTGGCATCCCTCGCATTTCCGTGCTATCTTCACGCCATCCTCGTGCATGGTTGGCCAGTAAAATCCTTGCCTCAAGGCTTTGAAGGCGATTGATCTCCCCCCGGCGTGGCTTCCGCAGATGCCTGCGTGAATCTCCCTGAGCACGTAGTCTGCTTCTTCTGGTGCTAAGCATCTTAGGAGGGGTACGGTGTATCCTCTCCGGTAGAGTATTCCCCCAATTAGGGAAAACTTGGTGCTCTTGAACTTCAGCTTCCTGGCCTCCTTTTTATCTTTGGGGGTTTCTCCTGTTTCCAGGTACCTCCTGATCGGTTGCATCCATGAATTTGTCTTCTTCTTCTAGTACATCCACCTCGGTCTCCCCTATGCTTCTTTCTTGGAGGTATATAAGAGGGATTACCCTGGGGTTTTCTGTCTTCATTGAAGAGGCAAGTCTGGCCAGGGAATCTGCTTCGCAGTTGTCTTCTCGTCCGACCTGTTCGAAGAGTACGTTTCCCACTTTCTCCACCCACTTCTTTACTTCGGCCAAGTAAGCTACCATGGCTGGTTCTCTGGCTTGAAAATCTCCTTTCAGCTGCTGTATTGCTAGCTGAGAGTCACTCCTGATCACTACATTGCGGACTCCTACTACCGTACACAGCCTTAGTCCGGCCAGTATCGCCTCGTACTCTGCTCTGCTTCATTGTTTGTAGTTTTGAAGGCGAATTTGAGGGCGAGCAGTATTTCTTCTCCCTTCTCACTTTTTAGTGCTACCCCTGCTCCGTATCCGTGCGAGCTTGCGGACCCGTCTACAGACATTTCCCACCTGTCTTCTTCTACGGCCAAGACCTGCGGTTCTGTGAGCTCTGCTATGAAGTCTGCTAAGGCTTGCCCTTTTATTGCTGTTCTTGGGAGGTAGGAGATGTCGTGCTCGCTTATTTCTACTGACCACTTCATCAGTCTCCCTGAGGCCTCCGGTTTCTGCAAGATTTGTCTCAGGGGAAAATCCGTGTATACTTTGATCGGATGGGCTTGAAAGTAGGGTCGTAACTTCCGAGCTGTGGTGACCAGGGATAGGGCGACGAGTTCGTGTGTGGGGTATCGAGTTTCTGCGTCCAGCAGGGCTTTACTGACGTAGTAAACTGGTTTCTGGACGTGGTCGGTCTCTTGTACCAGTGCCGAGCTTACTGCGTGCTTTGAGACGGCCAGGTATAGATACAGTGTCTCCCCTGGGAGGGGTTTGGCTAGGAGAGGGGGCTGTGCCAGGTATCGTTTTAGGTGCTGGAAGGCTTCTTCGCACTCGGGTGTCCAGTCGACCCCTTTTTGAGCTTTCTTTGATGACTTTGAAGAAATGATGGCACTTGTCGGTTGCTCGTGAGATGAACCGGTTGAGTGCGGCGATTCTTCCTGTAAGGCTTTGCACTTCCTTAACTGTCGGGGAGACTTCAGGTCCAGCACGGCCTGTATTTTTTGCGGGTTTGCTTCAATGCCTCGTGAACTTACCATGTAGCCCAGGAACTTTCCCGAGGCTACCCCGAATGCACACTTCTCTGGATTGAGCTTTAAACTGTGTTTCCTCAGGAGTTCGAAAGTTTTCTTCAGGTCGGCTACATGGTCTCTTGGTTCCTCGGACATTGTTATCATGTCGTCGACATATACCAGCATGGTCGTGCCGATGAGCGGTTTGAAGACTCTGTTCACTAGTCTCTGGAAAGTTGCCCCTGCATTTTTCAATCCGAAAGGCATTACTTTATAGCAGTATAGTCCTTGGTCAGTAATAAAGGTGGTCTTCTCCTCATCCGCAGGGTGCATCCTGACTTGATTGTATCCTGAGAAGGCGTCCATGAAGCTTAGTAGCCCTTGGCAGGCTGTTGTATCTACCAGTTGGTCTATATTTGGGAGGGGAAAGCTGTCTTTTGGACATGCTTTGTTGAGGTCGGTGAAATCTACGCACATTCTCCACTTTCCGTTAGACTTTTTCACCAGTACTACGTTGGACACCCACTCTGGGTATTTTACTTCCCGGATGAAACCGGCTTTCAGCAATTTTTCCACCTCGGTCGCTACTGCTCCGCACCGCTCCTGGTTGAATATTCTCCTCTTCTGTTTTACTGGTTTGTGTAATGGGTTCACTGCTAAGCGATGGCTTACGAATTTTGGGTCGATTCCGGGCATGTCCTCGTGTCCCCATGCAAAAACGTCGGGGTACTCTTGCAGACATTCCAACAAGTTTTTTCTTAGGGCCTCGTCTAGACTTCCCCCTATTTTTATGCTTTTCTTTGGCCCGAATAGTTTTACTTCTTCTAATTCTTCGGCTGCTCCGAGCCGTGCAGCTCTATCGGGCCGAGGAGCAAGGTTTTCCTTCGTATTCTCGTCGTCCTCGTCCCTCTGTCTCTTCTTGGTGCCTCTTTCCACGCAGAGGGTCTCTCGCGAGTAAGTGGCAAAACAGCTGCGGGCTACCTTCTGGCTCCCGCATATGATCCCGATCCCTTCCTGCGTGGGGAACTTCAATTTCAAGTAATAACAGGACATTGCAGCCTTGGTTCTCATCATGAAGGGGCGGCCGACAATGACTTGATAACTGCTCATGCAGTCTACTACAGTGAAGTTTATCATGATTGTTCGGGTTTTGGGGGTGGCCCCGATTGTCATAGCTAGTTGAATTCTTCCCAGCGGGACGACCGTTGATCCCCCGAAACCGTACAGGGGGGTGATGTCTTTGGTTAGAGCTGTGCATTCTACCCCCAGGCTTTCAAAGTTTCTTTGGAAATTATGTCTACTGCGCTCCCGGGGTCCACCAGGATTCTGTCCACTTCTGTGCCGCCGATTGTTGCTTTGATTATTAGTGCGTCGTCATGGGGGAAACTTACCCCCTGAGCGTCTTCATCGGTGAACATGACGGGTGTCGACCGACTTCCTCGGGGGTTTGGGATTTTTTCTGTTTTCAGCACCTCTGTTCCCCGTGCTCGGCTATAATTCTTCCTCGACCGGTTAGAGTCCCCGGCCAGCGTTGCCCCTCCTGCGATGACGTTCACCTCTCGATTCCTTGCCCTTTGTCTGGCGGCCATGATATTGTGGTCGATGTAATTGTTCAGGTACCCGTTCCGGGCCAGGTCCTCCATTTGTTCTCGCAGGTCCTTGCATTCATCGGTTGTGTGCCCTTTTAGATTGTGGTGCAGGCAGTAGGATCTTTTGTTTTTTCTGTCTGGGGGAAATCTTCTGAGGTCGGGCTCTATTAAGAGGCCTTTTTCCCGTATCTCCATGATGATTTCTCCTGGCGGCTTGCTTAGGGGAATATACGCTTCCTCTCGGACCACATGGTTTACTTGAGTTGCGGGTCCTTTGCTTTGATCCTTTGTGCCATTGGTTTGAACTCTCTGGGTCTTGGATTGAACTTCCGGAATTCTCTCTCTGGTCGCCGGTGGTCTTCTCTCCTGGTTACCCTTTCTCTGGCGGTTGTCCCTCTCCGGGATACTTTCTCCTCTCCTTCTAGTAGGACGTACTTCCTGGCCACCTCCAGTGCAGTAGCGTAGTCTGGTGTTTCGTGGATCCTCAGGTGGGTCCATAGTTTCCCGACCCTTAGGGCCCCTTTCAGACTTTCCAGGGCTTCCTGGGATTCGTAGCCTCCGACCTCGAGTACAGTGTCATGATACCTTTCAATGAAGCTTTTCAGTGTTTCGTCGTCTCCTTGTTTCATGAGTCTTAGTTCCCTATTGTTTTTTTAGGGGTGCAGGCTCCTTTGAAATGCGGATGAACGACTTCTTAAGTTGGGAGAAGCTCTGATGCTCCCGGGGCCAGACTTCTATACCATAGGATGGCAGGTCCCCCTAAAGTTAAGGGAAATACTTTGCATATGGCGTCGCCCATTACCCCCTGTACTTCCATTAGGAGGATAAAGTTTTCAATGTGGGATTTTGGGTCGGAGTGGCCTTTGTATGGTGCCATGGTCGGCATGTTAAATCGCTTTGGAAACTGCGCTGTTGTTTTATCTTTCCGTAAGGGGAGACCCCTCTTCCTCGCCTCGGGTGTCTCCCGCCCCGATCTTGAGGCTTTCTCCCCACTTTGTCATCTCTTTTCTCAACCAAGATTTTATTTCATGGGTTTTGCCCCGCGCCGCCTTCTGTGTTCTTCTGTTCGCCTGTCGCCCCGGGCGTGGCGTTCTTTAAACTCAGAGGTCTCCTGTACGTCCTCGTTATACTTTCTATCCTCCCTTTTGGAGTTGTAAAAACTGTCGGACGGAGGAGGGGTCGGGTGATTGTTCCTCCTCTTCTTCTTCCCATGTGTCTTCTGATCTCCCTACCACCGCAGATCTTATCCCATAGGGCCTCTCTTCCTGGGTCCCTCGTCTTCGCTTACGTCTACTACTCTTTTCCCTCTCTCCTTCTCTTTCCTTTCTGTCCGGCCTCGGTTTCAGTTTCCTCGTTGTTTGCTCCTTCCATTCTTTCCAGTCGATCCATCATAGACCTCATGCCATCTTCCATTCTTTTCATCCAGTCTATTGCCGGGCCTCCTGGTTGGTGATTTCCGTCCTCCGCCATTTGTCTTCTCACGTGAACTGCTTTTTGTGAAGTTCCCCACAGACGGCGCCAACTGTTGACGGTGGATTTTGGTCTCAGGGTAATATTGGAATATCACTCCCGAGGGAATCCTCCTCCAACTGTGAATTTGTTTGGTTATGGGGGACCAAAGGCAAATTTAGCGGAAAACAAGAAAATACGCCAATCAG
The DNA here is from genome assembly GCA_019454045.1 of Zanthoxylum bungeanum. NCBI lineage: Eukaryota > Viridiplantae > Streptophyta > Magnoliopsida > Sapindales > Rutaceae > Zanthoxylum > Zanthoxylum bungeanum. The sequence continues at coordinate 76,677 of SKCR01039620.1, read as the reverse complement.
ACAAGGTGTTTTAACGTGGTTCGGTGGATTTTGGGATCCGACCTACGTCCACGGGCAAGAACAGGATGGTACTTTTTATTACTCAAATTCACTCTCAGGTCTCCTCTTTTTCTTTACAAATCAGAGCTCTATGATACTAATCTCTCACTCTTGTGATGGTTTCAGATGCCTTTTACACATGCTCTACCCTTCTATTTATAATAATACAGAAATCAGATTCCTATTTGTATAAGAAATCCTATTGGACTCAATCTTCTCTTCTTGTAGGGTTTCCTGATCCGGTGCTGCCTTCTCCTTTCGTATTCCCTTTTGGATTCTGATCCTTCTCCTTGCGAGAGTAGGACATTTCTCTTATCTTATCCATAAGAATGGGGCGCTGTTGTCTTGGACACTTCCCGTCGTCTGGTCGGTCTTAATGAGGTCGGCCATGACAATCTTTTATGCTGAGAGTGTTCCTGCCGACATCTATAGTGCTCGGTCACCCGGACCATAGTGGTCGGTCCTTTCGTAATGAGGTCGGTCTCTTCATGATGTGGTCGGTCTCTTCATGATGTGGTCGGTCTTCTTCATGATGTGGTCGGTCTTCTTCATGATGTCAACCAGGGAAAGAAATTTACCCTTTCGTCCTTGTTGTGCTGTCTTAATTGCCGTAGTGCCTGAAAACACCATCAACAAAAATATTTTCGATTCTGATGATTTCATGACCGAAAGTGATGAACCAATCCAGAAGTGTGTGGAGTGTAATTATTTAAAAAGTCATTATCAATCATTTTCAAAGCAAAATATTAATTAATTAATAATTAATAACAAATGATCAAATTCAACACCAAACAAGATAAGCAATAGTGGAGCAATTATGGATTGGGGAGTAATAGTGGAGAAGAGAAATTAATTAAGGAATTTGGTGGAGAATTTGATGGATGATTTGATGGTGGCAAAATTTTGCCTATAAATACACAAGCCATTTCATTTGTAAAATTTCATACTTTCTTCTTTGAAATTCTTAATGAATAAATAAGAAGATTGTATCTAATTTGTTTATTTTTAGTTTCAGTAATTAATTTTCAGTTTTCGCACTTTCTTTTCTTTACTTTTCAGTTTTACTCTCCGCAATTTACTTTTACGCACAGTACTTTTCTTTCTTTAATTTTTCAGTTTTACTTTTCAGTAATGAGGAGGTAACTTCCCCAGCTAGGGTGAAAGATAATTCTTTTACTATTGCTATTTAGTTAATCTCCCTTAAATATAATATATTCACTATTTAAAATATTGACTAAAAAGGATACCGCCAGATTGGTCGGTTGGTAATTCATTTAATCTGATTTAAACCTGACTAATAAAGGATACCGCCAGATTGGTCGGTTGGTAATTTAATTTTGGTTCCGCCTTTATGGCTGGTTGGACTTAATTTGACTTAATCAGGTTACCGCCTATATGGCTGGTTGGAAAAAGAATCACAAGTTTTATATATTATTTTATGGGAGATATCTAAATTAGTAGTAGTAAAAGTAATTCCTTTTACCTAGCATTTTATTTTATTGTAATTTACTTTTCAGTATTTACTTTACCGCATTTTTACTTTATGTCTTTTTTTTCAAGTTTTTACTAGCCCTAGTTATGTGTTGTAACTAAATTAGTTATCTGGGGTTGTGATGAAATCTAATATCACCGTTTTATAGGGTTAGATTATAGCTTGGGTAATATAAAGATTTATTTATTGAGTCTTAAACTTAATGCTTTTTCATTAATTGGCCATAATAAAATTGATCTGGTAAATCTAAAATGAACTAGACATAGGGATTTTAGGTTTCAGCCTTAGACTCAATAGCCCACGATCTTCCTTGAGGATAGATAACCCTTTAATAGATTTCCTTACAGGATAGGAAATACCTGTCGGGCGGGGGGGTAGCCATAATTGGAACTTAAACTTAATGAATCCAAATAATTTGGTTGACATAGACATATGATTCAATTGGGTTAAACTGGGTATTTGTGTTTGACCATCGACAGAGGCTTACACATAATTTAGTGTTCCAGGTTAATAAATCAATATATTACCCAACTTTAAGATAACCACTTCATCTTTAAAATGATATTGGAAGAAGAAATCACAACCTAGATAGTTTTTAATATTAAATTTTCTTAAAATCTACTTTCGAACAATGTTATTTACTTGTTTTTAAATTTAGAATCGTCACCATTTCAATCAATCAAACAACCTGTTAGATACTAGTAATCATTTGACCTCATAAAATTAATAGATTAGATATTAAGTCCTCGTGGGATCGATATTTTTATACTACTTGAATGATACGTGCGCTTGCGTTATACGTGTGTGTTTACGCCGGTCAAGTTTTTGGCGCCGTTGCCGGGGACTTATTTATCTTTTACTATTAGTTTAAGGGTTAGATACGTTACTTGTATCTAATTTCTTTTTACTTATTGTTTTTGTTTTCTTGTGTTTCAGGTTCTCATAAACTACATGAGACGAACCAGAAGCTTTGAACTCTGACCGCTTGACCCAGAAATTGAAAGAACCATCAGACAGTTGAGAAGGGAAAGGCGAGGAAGGCCAAGAAGCTTTAGTCAACATGGAACCTGAACCTTTGAACGTTGCACCACCAATTCCCATTCGAGACAGAACCATTCCGGTGGTTGACAGACTCATTTCCTGTATTGTACTTCCTCCCTTACCAGCAAATGCGTGTGACATCAAAACATGCATTCAGATGATTCAGCACTCAGTTCAGTTCGAGGGGAATGCAACTGAAGATCCTAATGCCCACATCAGCAACTTCCTGGAAGTTTGCGGCACTTTTAACTACAACAGAGCATCAGAAGAAGCAATGAGACTGCGAGTTTTCCATATTCCCTGAAGGACAGAGCTAAAGCTTGGCTACATTCACTACCAGCAGGTTCTATCACACTTGGAACACTTTAGCCACCAAATTTCTTGCAAAGTACTTTCCACCAGCCAGAACCGGAAAATTGAGGTGAGGAATGACATCACATCCTTTGTACAACAAGATTCAGAATCCCTCTGCGAAGCTTGGGAAAGGTACAAAGATTTACTCCGGAAATGTCTCACCATGAAATTCCAAAGTGGCTACAAGTTCAGACCTTCTACAATGGACTTTCTGGAATAATGAGAACCACAATCGATGCTGCTGGAGGAGGAGCCTTGATGGAAAAAGGAGAAGATCAAGCCTGGGACCTAATCGAAGAAATGGCCAACAACAATTCCTTGTGCCCAACAGAAAGGAGCATGATCCAAGAATTGCAGGAATTTATGAAGTTGGAGCAAGCACAGCAGTGAATACCAGGCTGGATCAGATATGCAAATGTCTAGAAACACTTAGCACGCAAGTTGTGAACATCACTGGATCCACAAGTTCACCATATGGAGGAGCACCAGAACCAAACCAACATAAAGAGACGGTGAATTATGTCAACAATTTCAACAGACACAGGGAACAATTCATATTCCAACACCTACAACCCAGGGTGGAGGAATCATCCTAATTTATCATGGAGCAACAATTCAGGCCAACAACAGAACTATCCACCTGAATTCCAGCAACAGAACAAAGGCCAGGAGCAGGCAAATGAATCAGGAATAACAGAAGTGTTGACCTACTTGAAAAAGATGGAAGCAAAACACGACTCTCAAGCAGCAAGATATGACACTATATTTCAAAGCCATTCAGCCTCTATCAAAGCACTAGAGAATCAAATCGGACAACTAGCCAATGCTCAGAGTTACAGACCGCCAGGTACCCTTCCTAGCAACACAGAGCCAAATCCAAGGAAAATGGGGAAGGAGCAATGTCATGCCATCATGTTAAAAAGCGGCGGTACTGAAATCAACAAAGATGTTGGAGCCAAAACAACTGCTGAGGAAGTTCCAAAAGAAACAAAGCAACAGATGGAGGAAAAAGAAGCAAAGGAAAAAGAACAGATCACTCCACATCCATATTTTCCTCAACGTCTTCAGAAGAACAAATTGGACAAGCAGTTTTCTCGGTTCCTGGAGATCTTCAAAAAGCTGCATATCAACATTCCATTTGCAGAAGCATTGGAACAAATGCCCACCTATGCAAAATTCATGAAAGATATTCTTTCACGAAAACGGAGATTGGGAGATTACGAGACAGTAGCATTAACAGAAGAATGCAGTGCCATCATTCAGTGGAAACTTCCCCCGAAGTTGAAAGATCCTGGCAGTTTCACTGTTCCTTGCGTCATAGGAGAACATAACTTTGGTAAGGCTTTGTGTGATTTAGGTGCGAGTGTTAACTTGATGCCTTTTTCTATTTTCAGGAAACTGCAGATTGGAGAAACAATGCCAACATCAGTCTCACTGCAACTTGCTGATAGAACGCTCGTATTTCCAAGAGGCGTAGTTGAGGATGTGCTGGTCAAGGTTGACAATTCATTTCCCAGCGCAGATTTTATTGTCCTTGATATGGAGGAAGACGCAGACGTACCAATCATCCTTGGGAGACCATTCTTGGCTACAGGTCGAACCATTATTGATGTACAAAAAGGAGAATTAACCATGAGGGTACAGGACCAAGAAGTAACATTCAATGTTTTCAAGGCCATGAATTTCCCAGATGATGAAAAGAAGGAGGAATGTTTCAAACTCGATGTGATACACAGTACCATTCAGAACTCTGATGAAAGACAAAGTTCTACTGATAAACTTAAAACATGTCAATTTCCTGTAGAGTCTAAAGATAAAGCGTCTTTTGCACTGAAAGAGCCAATTCTTGCACTACAAGCAACAGAAGAGAAAAAGTTCCACCAGCTCAATGAATTGGAGGAATTTCACAATCAGCCTTTTGAAGATGTCAAATTGTACAAAGAAAAGGGCAAGAAAAGACATGATGAGAAGTTAGTGCGCATACAACTGGAACCAGGGCAGAAGGTACTGTTAAACAAATCAAGGGTGAAATTCTTCCCATGGAAGCCAAAATCACGGTGGTCAGGTCCATTTGTGATCACCAGTTTTACCAAATAGATCCGTTGAGATACATGATCCTGATGCTAACAAAACTTTCAAGGTTAAAAACAAGCATGTCAAGCACTACTGGGGAGAATCATTTGAGCGACAAAAAGAAAGTGTTACACTTTCAGATCCACGCTTAACGTTCGAGAAGCCAAGTCTGGCTGACGACTTTAAACTTAGCGCTAGCAGAGAGGCAACCCATGCAATTTGTGTATATATTGTGATTTGGTGTGTTTTATTTTTGTGTGTTTAATTTTTGCAGGATTAGTCATTTCAAAATGGAAGATGCTCTCGCAAATCTTCGCAAGCAATTTCCTTCTCTCCCTCAAAAATCTCTGATGAAAGTTTACAAAGCTCGCTTGGAACGGATGAGGTTACTGACAATTCACGGTGTTCCTAATGATATTCGTTGGGTAATTGAAGCACGAATCCGATTGGCAGGTGAGTCTTCTGAGTCTTTTATTTCACATCTGTCTGGTTTTGGAAGAAGCACCTATGCAAAGAAACGAAGAGCTAAGGAAATGGGTGTTTGTTTTAAATGTGCACGATTTAATTGCAACACTCGTTGTCGTTCTTTAGGAATGGTGTCTGATAATCGTGAAGACAAAATTAAATTCATTAGGGATGGCTTGAGTAAGGAGTCTTTAGATGAAATATCTTCAACTCTTGAGACGCATCCCAGTAGATATGTTCACATTTCCATTCGCAAATTACATACACAATTCCAAAAAGAAAGACAACAATTAAGTCTCGGGAATCTGACTCAAAAAGACCCTGTTTGCCAATTTATAAGAAAATTGGATGGGAAGCTTGTCCCTGACGCATAGACGTCAATCAAGCCATTACTTTTCTTGTAAATATTATATCCTTTGTCTTTTCTTAATAATTGTGATTTGTTTTGTTGTTTTCTTTTATTTTCTCCGACAGGATCCAGACCTTTTTGACTATCATGATATTATTTCGCTACTAATCGTCCTTTGGAAGATACTAGTGCTATTATTACTCACCCTTTTTCAGGTACTATAAATTCAGCCCGTCATTGCACTTTTGAAGGCATCCAGAGTTGAAAAAGAAATACAAAAAAAAAATATGGAAGCCACTTCAAGAAGACGAGTTGAAAACATCTGCGTGTTTTGCGGTAGTAGTGTTGGTACTAAGCCACAATACATAGAAGCAGCACAGGAATTGGGTCGAGTCTTAGCTGCAAGGAATATGCACTTAATATATGGCGGAGGAAATCTTGGACTTATGGGGATCGTTTCAAAGGCTGTACAGGAAGGAGGCAGTCATGTTTTGGGAATCATCCCAAAACCTTTGGCAGAGGCAAATCTTATTGGTTTATCAAACGGAGAGGAACTGATCGTGCCAGGTATGTCTGAACGACTGGTAGAAATGATTAACCGTGCTGATGCTTTTATCGCTTTGCCAGGTGGCTTGGGCACATTGGAGGAAATTTTTATAGTTCTATCTTGGGCGAACCTGAACATACACCAGAAACCGCTTGGACTGCTTAACGTTGATGGATTTTATGATTTTCTTTGTGTGTTTCTTGTGATGATGCTCGGAGAAATGGGTTCGTGTCAAAACCTATGAAAGAACTCCTCTTCACTGCCAGAACTGCTCCGGATCTAATAGACCAACTCATAGCCTATGAACCACAAGTTGACCCTATCATTTCAAAGATAAATTGGTCTGGGGACGATCGTGGTAAGAGGCGTCGGGTTAATCTGGATCTTAACCTTTAATTTCCTGTAGAATTTCTGCTAACCAGATATTATCTTCTAAACTCTTCTTCTACTGTTTAAGACATTGGGGACAATGTCTCATTTAGGTTTGGGGGAGGGAATTAGTTGATTAGTACCTTGTTTTTAGTTTGTATGTTATTTTTATTTTTAGTCCAAAATTTTCGAAAAATACAAAAAAATTAGAAATTTTCAAAAATTACAAAAATATTTTGCGTTTTTGTGTTTTTTATTTTTGACTAAAAGGTGAAATTGGTAAAAGAGATAGCTGAGTAAGGAGTTTCCACTCCTGATACGTATCTCAAACCTATTTTGAAACAAGTTAATTTTTATTTATTTCATTTTAAATTATTTAATTTGTGAATTCTCCATAAAACTGACTAAAATGAATCTTTATATGCTCAGTTGACAGATATTATCAATATGCATAGTAACATACGGTCGTGAGCTAAAATTGAAAAGTTTGTAATATTCAGTGCTCTAGTTTAATTGGAGAAAGCATCTCAAAAAAAAAAGCAATGGAGTAAAAAAAAAAAAAAAAAAACGTCTGAGATCCGAGTTATTAAGTCTGTAAGGGTGTTTTAACATCTAGTGCCTAAAACCAACTGGTTTGGGAGTCATTGGCCCAAAGCTCGCTACATGGATCAAAGATGCTGCAAAAATATATATATCTGAAGTCTGAGTAATTAAGTCCGTAGGGGTGTCTTAACACCTGGTGCCCTAAAGCCAACTGGTTTGGGAGCCACCGACCCAACGCTCGTTACATAGATGGAAGATATTGTATATAAATAAAAAATAGAAAAAAATCAAAGAAAAATCAGAAAAATCAGAAAATTATTCCATTGCTGCAAAAAGGTGTGAATTCTGATAAAACTTTAGGACAAAAATATTACTCTCTTATCAACTGCACTTATGACTGTTGTGGGAAAAAATGAGTTGATTAATATTTTGTTGGCTGTGTATATGGAGAATGGTAAAAATAATCGGAGAAGTTACCTATTCGGTAATTTAGAATAAAACAAAACAACTAGTAACTTGGAGTAGAAGTTTCACCTGATTAGTCACTACATCTTTATTCTCTTTTCGCTTGTCTTTTTGCTTTTGTGTGCATTAGTTTTACTACCTTTTTACTTTTATAAAATGTTTGTGGGTATCATTGCTGTAACCCTCACGAGACTACAACTCGTCCACTAGGGACACTAGGGGTTTAAAGGCTTGTTGCATACGCTAAATGCAACCGTGATCCCTACGAAAGTGGCTTAGTTTAATTTTAATTGTTTCTTGTATTTTATTTTGTTGTTTTGCTCGAGGACTAGCAAAATGTTAGGTTTGGGGGTGTGATGAGCGGAAAATATATCAATATTTACCGCCCCTTTTACTTAATATTTTGTTTAGTTTCTCGGGTTTGATGAACGTTTTGATATATTTTAGTTTATTTTGCAGATAAAATAATTGGGGTCTTAATGAAATCATTTAGGATGAAATATGGGTCAAATAAGGCAATTATTGGACTTGATATTTTAATTTTGGAGATTGGAAACTTGAAAGGGCGTTTTGACAAAGTGCAGTTTTGGAAATTCCAGTTTTGTGCATCTATCGTAATTTGGGCATAACCTTTTACTCAGATATCGGATTGAGCTGATTCAATTGCCAGATTAAAGAAGACTCAAAGTTCTACAACTTTGAAAGAGAAAATATTTTCGAATTCTGATGATTTCATGACCGAAATTGATGAACCATCCAGAAGTGTGTGGAGTGTAATTATTAAAAGTCATTATCAATCATTTTCAAAACAAAATATTAATTAATTAATAATTAATAAAAATTATCAAATCAACACCAAACAAGATAAGCAATTAGTGGAGCAATTATGGATTTGGTGGAGTAATTAGTGGAGAAATTAATAATGGATTTGGTGGAGAATTTGATGGATGATTTGATGGTGGCAAAATTTTGCCTATAAATACCAAGCCATTTCATTTGTAAAATTCATACTTTCTTCTTTGAAATTCTTAATGAATAAATAAGAAGATTGTATCTAGTTTGTTTATTTTTAGTTTTCAGTAATTAATTTTCAGTTTCGCACTTTCTTTTCTTTACTTTTCAGTTTTACTTTCCGCAATTTACTTTTACGCACAGTACTTTTCTTTCTTTAATTTTCAGTTTTACTTTTCAGTAATGAGGAGGTAACTTCCCCAGCTAGGGTGAAAGGTAATTATTTTACTATTGCTATTTAGATTAATCTCCCTTAAATATAATATATTCACTATTTAAAATATTGACTTAAAAAGGATACCGCCAGATTGGTCGGTTGGTAATTCATTTTAATCTGATTTAAACCTGACTAATAAAGGATACCGTCAGATTGGTCGGTTGGTAATTTAATTTTGGTTCCGCCTTTATGGCTGGTTGGACTTAATTTGACTTAATCAGGTTACCGCCTATATGGCTGGTTGGAAAAAGAATCACAAGTTTATATATTATTTTATGGGAGATATCTAAATTAGTAGTAGTAAAAGTAATTCCTTTTACCTTAGCATTTTATTTTATTGTAATTTACTTTTCAGTATTTACTTTACCGCATTTTTACTTTATGTCTTTTATTTTCAAGTTTTTACTAGCCCTAGTTATGTGTTGTAACTAAATTAGTTATCTGGGGTTGTGATGAAATCTAATATCACCGTTTTATAAGGGTTAGATTATAGCTTGGGTAATATAAAGATTTATTTATGAGTCTTAAACTTAATGCTTTTTCATTAATTGGCCATTAATAAAATTGATCTGGTAAATCTAAAATGAACTAGACATATGGATTTTAGGTTTCAGCCTTAGACTCAATAGCCCACGATCTTCCTTGAGGATAGATAACCCTTTAATAGATTTCCTTACAGGATAGGAATATACCTGTCGGGCGGGGGTAGCCATAATTGGAACTTAAACTTAATGAATCCAAATAATTTGGTTGACATAGACATATGATTCAATTGGGTTAAACTGGGTATTTGTGTTTGACCATCGACAGAGGCTTACACATAATTTAGTGTTCCAGGTTAATAAATCAATATATTACCCAACTTTAAGATAACCACTTCATCTTTAAAATGATATTGGAAGAAATCACAACCCTAGATAGTTTTTAATATTAAATTTTCTTAAAATCTACTTTCGAACAATGTTATTTACTTGTTTTTAAATTTAGAATCGTCACCATTTCAAATCAATCAAACAACCTGTTAGATACTAGTAATCATTTGACCTCATAAAATTAATAGATTAGATATTAAGTCCTCGTGGGATCGATATTTTTATACTACTTGAACGATACGTGCGCTTGCGTTATACGTGTGTGTTTACGCCGGTCACTTGGCTTTGGCTCAACAAGCTTAATGATTCCAGTTAAGTGCGACCCATTGACAGTGGGAAAGCTTCGTAATCCACGTCAATGAATAAGAGTGACCTTGACTTTGACTAACAAGTCACAACAGCCCAAAACATGCGATATTAACAAAGCTTTTATGGTTCAAACACATCCGCGACAGACAATGATCTTGACTTTGGCCAACAAATCAAAGCAAATCTTGGATCTTGAGAGAGAACCACTCAATGGAAGGAAACGCTTAATATTAAATGTGAGGGCGTTTTCATAAATTGGCAACAAATTTATTATCTTTGATTAGGTCTCATCATACACCCTTAAACATGCATTCTAAAAGCATAATAAGACGCGATAAATATAATAATGATATGTGGATGGATATATACAATTTGTTCCTAAAACAAATCTCTCTCTTTTCTTTTCCTCTCTCCCGCTAGCACTTTACATTCTTCAAAGTACCCAATTACATAACACTATAAGTAACGTCATTTACATTGAGGGGAATTGGTGAGAAGAGAAATACAATGAGAATGAGAGGTGATAGGCTGGACACGCAGGTCCAATTTCAAATAAATACCATATTTACAATAATTTCCAAAATTGCCCCCACCCATCTAATATCCATCTGATATAAATTATTCAAACAAATACATCCAAGCATTCACACATAGCATGTTGTCAATCAGTCTAATCCAATTAACTAATTCTTCAATTAATGACCATCCAATGTTCATACAATGATTTGATTTGCGCGAGTCCAACTCGTTTAAGAATAAATACTCAAAGTAAGTATTCTTGAATTATATCAAACTATAATATTAAATCCAATTTTAAATTGTATTCAATACTAATTCATGTTTAATTCCAAATTAAACAATTACACTTATTATATAATAAAAAATGCCTTTTTAGACTTGGATTCTAAATCCAATCCAAATGGTCTCAAAGGCCCATTTAGCATCCAATGCCAATTCTATTAGGTCCAATGGGCTTTTAAATTAATTCTTTAGGCATGAACTTTTGGTCATCATGGATCAAACCCATAATGCCTTGGCCCATTTAGGAATCACCATATGCCAAAAATTAATTTTGGCCCATTAGGCCCAATAAGATTATTAAAGGCACAAAAGTCATATTTTGGACTTTTATGGAAATAGTTTAGGCCCAAATGGATCCAACCCAATTGTCCAACATCAAACTTGGCCCAACCAAGCCCATTAATCCAAATATAACCAAATTAGCCCAATTAGTATTTTAGGGACTAATTTCCATTAATACAATATTCCAAATATTACATAAATTCAATTTAAGTGTAATTAACACAACTAATTAATTAATCTAACATTTCCAAAATATTAATTAATCTAATTAATCATGTTTATCATTCCAATTCATGTCCAACACAAATTGAAGCAAAATCAAGTCTCTAACAACATGCTCATTCACGGAAATTGACAAGAAATTAATATTCAATTTGATTCCAATCCAATTAAATCAACATTCAACATATATTTCATGCCATTAGCACATCCAAGTGTCAAAATTGAAAAAATCAACATGAGCTAAACTAGGGTAGTATTCGGCCAATGTAAGGAATTTGGGGAAATTTGATCCAATCAATTTTTCAACAATCCATCAATGCACAACTCTAAGTTATCATTATCTAACATCAACCAACAACTCAATTTTGAATTTTCATGCTCCAAGCAAAAATCCCTAATTTAAGTTTATGAACCCTAGATTTCAAATCATATTTAGTAAGGCTCTGATACCATTGTTAGTCTCTAAGACATGCCACAAGATCCTAAACATGATTATATGTGTGAACAATCAAGTAAAAATGGCGGAATCACTTACATTGATTTAGGGAAAAATTTCAAAAATTCCTTTCTTTGGATGAAGCTCCAAGATTTTTGTATGTTGTTTGGTCCTTGGGTGAGTTTCCATATCACCTTGAATGACTCCTCTTGGTGCTAGCTTTGTGAAATTTTGAAGCAAAAATTTCACCAATGAGAGAAGAAGAAATCGGCAATGGTGAGGGAGAAGAGAGATGAGTGAATTAGTTTCCTAAACTTGGTTCAAGACTTTTGGTTGTGTGAAAGATTGCATTAAATGAATCCAACTACTTCCATCAACTTTTGACCATTTATGTAAGTCATGTGGTCCCACCACATTTAAATTCAAAATTTGAGTTGGCTTCTCCAACACACAATTAAGTCACAGGCAATTTTATCGGGTTCGTTTAATTCCGAATAAACGAATTTACCATCGCGCCATAATTAAATCCAATTTAATTAAATAATTATTCCTCACAAAATTATTACGATGGTCGCTTTCGAATTAATTCTAAATTAATTTGTTCCTCCGAATTAAAATCCAATTTTAATTTCGTATTGAAATCCGATTTCAATTAATATATCCGATATATTATTTTATCGATTAATTCTAAATTAATCGCGTTCTCTCTTCTGTAAGAATTTATTCCAAGATTAATTCTTGCCGTAATTAATCCCAGATTAATTCTGAATTAGTCAAATCTCATTGGTGAATCTTTGGGAAGCGACCCAAGAGATTCATGGATATGTTGGCAATAAATACGGTTATTGGACTATCCGAACACGTGTGTACCCCGTACCACATTCTCACCGATTTAAAAGACATGGTTGGCTTCTAGCAAAGCACCGTGCCTACCCAATTCTCCAGAAATATTCACTGAGGAATATTATTTGTATCAGGCGTACTAATACTATGTAATGTGTAATACGATCTAATATCGGATGTCACATGCTAGGCCTAGGGCTGGCTCTGTGTGTGCTCCGTACGAAGCATATATCAGATCCCGAGTAACTAGTCTCTGTAATCAGAAAGTCATGACCTAGTCATACTATCCCGATAGCTGCAGCTTTTAAGAGTAATAGTTCTGTATCCTGTGTGACCATCATCTTCATATGACTGAAGTGATACTCCCATCTTGACATCACATCCAATACACTACGATTCTCAGTAAACCCAATATAGGCATACACAGAACATGTTAAATCTCCGGACGACCAATACTAAAGTAAACTTATTGTCGTAAGTAATAGCGACGTAAGTCTTAGGTTAAAGATCACATACACCTACCCTGATTCGAATTCCCATAGACACATAGTCATACTATCAATGGGATTCCGAGTGGGTCTATCCAGAGCGAACTTTTCTCGGTCTAACGGCTAACAGAACCTCTTATCACACTTGCATAAGTATCCAATACCTAAATATATGAGAACTATGCCGTTAAGCTTCCATAATGCGCACAAGTGTAATACTAGTCTATTCCGTATTATCAATGTCCAGTCTCGATAATACTTCGTCTAGAGATATTTAATGATTAAACCATTCGTGGATTAATACTGTCTCATATCTTATTAATTCGATTTAACCATATGGACTTTTATCATTAATATATATCTAAGTAATCCAATTACAATAATGATAAAATAGCAATTTCCTTTTGTCACATAGTTAATTTTTACAAAAACACACAATGTTCTTTACAAATAGTGATGTTATGGGTCATAATTGTCCAACAATTCACCCTATTACCAAAAGTACAAACGATGCTATGAGATCAGAGAGTAAAAAATATAAGAAAAGTTACCCAAATGAGTGGGAAAGGAAAGCTAGAAGGAAAGTAAGGGAAGAAATAAGGATATTTAAGCAACCAAATTAAGAATGAATTGAGATACAGAAACAAATCGATAAAGAAGTTCCAGGACCTATAGTAGTAAAGAGAATAGAAAGAGCCCGAACAAGTATTAAAGTGCCTAGTAGACGTAAGATCCCTTCCCTCCTCTGAAATCTCTTTCAACTAGATTTAAGAACCTTAAGTGCCTTATATAGACAGCGAATTCCTCAAGTAACTAGGAATAGACAGAAAGATAAAAGGAGCAAGAGATCGAGACTAGCCTATGGAGTTCCCATAGATGAGAGATGCCAAAAAGGACCTAGAGAACTACAGATCCCTAAACCCAGACCCAGGCCCACAAGCATACAAAGAAAGGTCATAACCAGAAACAATTAGTTACATTACCCCAAGTAACCCGATGGAAAAAAGACAGACCCTAAGTTGTCTAGTTTACAACCATTTAGTGATACCAGTTAAGGAAGTCGTCCTGATAGAGCCTACCTCATACCTACTTTACATGAGAAATAGACCCTACCATGACACAAAGTACCAGAACAAGGATACCGAAACTCATCGAGATATAAGATGTTTGCCCTAGTCCCTACCAGCATAGATATTATAACAGTAAGGGAGCCTGATGAAAGTTTACTCTAAGAACAGAGACGAAAAACCATGGAAAAATATATCACCCAGAAAATGATTAAGGAAGTTTTGAGGAAGTAAAGGAAATAATTTAGTATAGCCCAAAGATCTAAGCAAGTCAAGATGATGCTTACAATACTAGTAGAAGTCCGCAGAATATACTCAATGTATTTGAACCTACAGGTTCGCCCAATGCTAGTAGAGATCTGTGAAAGGTATAAAAGGATAAACTCCATAGATAGAGGCACTTAAGGATTTAACAAAAGCATCAGTGAGGACAGTGAGATTAGATGGTAAAGTTGTAGCCTATAGCAAGAGCTCAACTTAGAACCAAAATTTAGGATACGGAAGTAATTAAGAGGGATGGGAAGAATAGCAAGGAAATTCAGAACATTCAGGCATAAAGTTAACATAATGAGAAGATAATGGTGTAGAGAATTGACGATAGTTGTGTGGCCCCAAGACATGGAGTAGTCGACTAGGTTCATGCAGAACGAATAAGACCATTTCTTCTAGAAACTACGATTCCAATAAGCATATAGATATTTAACCAGATCATCACCAAACTTGAGTGTTAAATAGAATGTGTATCCACGGATTACTATGGAATGTATATGCTCGATCCTCAACTTATAGCCTAGTAAAGAGAAGGATCAGTAAAGAAGAGCAATTGATAGATTAGATGTATTGTGAGATGGCTAGACAACCAAATTGATGAGTTCAATGAAACATAGATAAGAAGCATGAGATAAAATGGTTCGAAGCTACAATAAGTTGAATTAAATAAGGACTGGGTAAAAGTAGCACCTGAACCAAAGATTTAGTAGAAGATGTCTTAAGTAATCGAAGTAAATAGAGTTTACAGAAAAGTAAAGAGTAAAGAGTTTAATGAACTGAGACAAGGAAGAAACCTTTGTGGCGGAAAAAGTTTCTTAAGGAAGAATAACAAAGAGAGTATAACAGTACTCATAGGAATAAAATAATGAAGTCAGAGGATTAAACAACAGAGACTAAACATGAATGAGTACAGATGCAGTACGAGAAAGTTGTTAGAGAGCATGACTCTAGAGGGATTTCGTAGAAAAAGTGGAGGGATCGATTGTTGAATATGATCAGGAGTAAAGTTGGAGAAGGCAAACCAGATAGTTTTAGCAGTAGTACCCTGGTGTAGGAAAAGACACCAGACAGGTATACACGAGAGTCCTAGACTCATAGATAAAGAATATGTGCCACCGGTTCACCATAAGCAGAACAGCCTCAAGATAAGTTCCCACCCTCCCAACCCTAGTTAAATAACAACAACAAAGATAGACTTCGATGTCCGTCTCAAGATATTCCCAGAACCAAGAGAATGAGTAGTTGAAAGAGATCGAAATAGAAGACCTTTAGATATAGTACAAGAAAAGAATAAGAGAGGAAATAGTTCTAAGTGAGAGATCGAGAAGAGAAGTTATTAGATAGGCAATGAAGAGAGGAAATACTAGTTAAGCAGTGACAATGATGTAAGAGAACAGTGTTAAATATGACTAGGGACATATGAGAGATGATATCCTTCAGATAAGGAGACATAGATATAGACCGTAGAAGTTTTATTTACAGATAAGAGTAAGAGAGAAGATGAAAAGGTCAGAAGGCAGAATGTTTGGAAGTAAAATTGTCAAGGCGCAACGACAATAGGAGAAAATACTAAGTAAGTATTGGGAAAGGTGTAATATTGTATAGAACCGAGGAAATAAGTTTACTATAATATAGAAAACAATTAAGAGGGGGGTATCCTAGCATGCAACTAGGTATAGAAAACAAGTTGGTGTGAAGGAACAACAACTAGAGTTACAGTAACAATGAAAGCAAGTACAAAAAGGAAATGAACTTTAGCAGGACAAAAATGACAGCGTCAATGTTAATAGCAGGAAATGCGGTTGAAGCACCAAGGTACATAGAAGTAAGCCTGATCTTTAGCCAATTAAGGAGGACCACTAGGAAACTACCCAGAAACAACATTTTAAGTACAAGATTCATCGGTAGATAGTACCGGTAAGTTACGAAACCCTAGACCCCCTTAAATAAGTAGAGACATTGGAACTTGAAGAGATAAGTTTATAAGCATTTTGAGCTCGGCAAGGAGAATATAGAGAGTTAAGTAGCTAAGATATGAGAAAGGATGTTTACATCAAGTTAAACAAGTGTAACTAAAGGAGTATTGAGTACAAGCATTGTTAATAATGACAATGATCACTTTGTAAACTTATTGATTCCGAAAAAAGGAGTATGTAAGCCTAACAGTGGAGACATCAGTATTTTTAGTGAAAGTCAAAGGTACCAGTTATTAAGAAACTGATCAAGTCAGATGATTGTTAGGCATAAATAAAGATCTAGAAAAAGAAATTTCCTGGAGATAAGGAATGTTGAGCACAACTAAAGGTTCAGAAATACGATAGTTAAGAATACCCAGCGAAGATCTTATGAAACAAGAACAAAATAGTACTTCTAGTTAAAGAACCTAAGGGATATTCACTGAAGCCACGAACTCTGAAACAACACACTCAAGCATGACAAAAGGTATGATGCGTGTATAAGATATTAAGAATGATAGAGAATAACATATGCCTACTAGTCAAGTGGAAAATGAACAGCCGGGCAGAGACCTTTGTTGTTAAGTCGAATAGAATCCCTGATGATACAATATAGCTTCAGCAAAGTAAGAGTTCACACAGACAAGATAATGCACAATTCTAGTCATGACATTCTAGGTTCAACATGATCATCACATTATCTTGTGGTGTAATAACAGCACACGGAAAATCATCAGGAAATGTAGTTAATGAAACAAAGGCGATGGATATATAGTCAGTCAAAAATGGTGGATTAGCTATGGTGAGATCCCAAGTTTAAAGAGGATCCGAGGATGAATCCTATTTAGGGGGGAGAATTTGTAACGACCGGAGATCTTAATGATAAGCGGTAAATATATCAATATTTACCGTCCATTTGACCTAATATTTTGTATAGTTTCTTGAGTTTTGTGAATATTTTGATGTATTATGTGTTATTTTGTAGATAAATAAAATAAAAAGACTCTATGGAATCAATTCGGGGCCAAAACAACAAAAAACGGACAAAAAAGGAAAAATATAAATTTCCCGCTAAAATGTGTTGTTTGCTAAAATGCACCATGCTAAAATGCACTGATTGTTATCATACGCCGCTAACCTACATCTGCCACATGTCAACATCACAACAGACTTACTAACATGCGCACTCGCTAACATACATCTGCCACATGTCACTATCACAACAATTGTGCTAACATGCGTCAGACATGTATCATCATCCCATGCTGCCGACAGAACACGTCATTGCTGACGTCAGAGTCGCGACACACAGAGCATTCTACATCGCGACACCGAGCCAATAACTCAGATGCTGACGCTACCGATGCCACGTGTCACCATCTTCGTGAAGCCCGTGCCACGCGTCCAAAATCTACGGCCTGTCGCGACGCGAGGGTCCAGGATTTGCCTATAAATTGAGGCCGATTTCAGAATTCTAATCTATACTTTCTTCTAAGGAATTCCTTAAGAATACTAAGAAGATTGTATCTTGTTTGTTTATTTACAGCTTTCTGTATTTAATTTTATTTACTTTACGTAATAGTACTTTCTTTATTTACTTTTCAGTCTTTATTTTACTTTTCAGCATGAGGAGGTAACTCCCATATGTTGGGGGTGAAAGGTTAAGCTTTTATTACTACTATTTAGATTAATCTCACTTAATTATAATATATAAACTATTTAAAACCTGACTTAATGGGATACCGCCTTTATGGTCGGTTGGACTTAATAAAATTGATTTTAACCTGACTAAATTGGATACCGCCTTTATGGTCAGTTGGAATTAATCTTAAAGTTGACTTAATCAGGATACCGCCTTTATGGTCGGTTGGTAATTATCACGCAAAGTTAATATATTATAATAAGGGAGATATCTAAATAAAAGTAAGAAAAGTTAATTAGCATTTTCTTTATTGTTTTATTTACATTTTTAATTTCCAGCATTTACTTTATGTCATTTACTTTATTTAAGCTTTTAATAGCCTTAGATATGTGTCGCAACTAAACCAGTTATCTGGGGTTGTGATGAATTCCAATATCACCGATTTATAAGGGGTAATTTTACTGTTTGGGTAATATAAAGGTTTATTTATTGAATCTTAAGCTTAATGCTTCTTGTTAACTGGCCATTAATAAGATTGATTTGGTAAACTTAAAATGAACTTGGAAAAGGGATTTTAGGTTTAAGCCCTAGACTCAATAACTCACGATCTTCCTTAATGATAGATAACCCTTAATAGATTTCCTTACAGGATAGGAATATACATGTCGGGCGGGGGTAGCCATAATTGGAACTTAATCTTAATGAATTCAGATAACTTGGTTGACATAGGAATATGATTCATTGGGTTATTCTGGGTATTTGCATCTGACCATCGGAAGAGGCTTTTGCATAAATTCGTGTTCCAGGTTAATAAACCAATATATTGAACAAATATGAAATAACCACTTCATCTTTAAAAGATATTGGAAGGATTCACAACCCTAGATAGTTTCTTAATATTGAGTTTTTCCTTAATTTACTTTCGCACTGTTTTATTTATTCGTTTTTAGTTTAAAGTCACCATCCAATCAAACAACCAATCTATTAGATACTTGTTAACATTTGGCTTCATAAATTAATAGCTTAGGTATTAAGTCCTCATGGGATCGATGCATTTTATACTATTTGAACGATATGTGCGCTTGCGTTATACGTGTGTGATCACGCCGGTCAAGTTTTTGGCGCCGTTGCTGGGGACTTATTTATCTTTTACTATTAATTTTGGGGTTATATACCTTTACTTGTGTCTAATTTATTTTTATTTATTATTTCTGTTTTCTTGTGTTTCAAGCTCGCAAACACTACATGAGACGAACTAGAAGCTTTGAAATCCGTCCGCTTGACCCGGAAATTGAAAGAACTATCAGACAGTTGAGAAGGGAAATGCGAGAAGGCCAAGAAGCACTGATCAACATGGAATCTGACCCATTGGAAGTTGCACCACCAATTCCTATTCGAGACAGAACTATTCTGATGGTTGACGGCTTCATTTCATGTATTGTACTTCCTTCCTTACCAGCAAATGTGTGTGACATCAAAACATGCATCCAGATGATTCAACAGTCAGTTCATTTTGGGGGGAATGCAACTAAGATCCTAATGCCCACATCAGCAACTTTCTAAAAGTCTGTGGCACTTTCAATTATAACCGAGCAGCTGAAGAAGCAATGAGACTGCATGTTTTTCCATATTCCTTGAAAGACATAGCTAAGGCTTCGCTACATTCACTACCAGCAAGATCCATCACAACTTGGAACACTCTAGCCACCAAATTCCTTGCAAAGTACTTTCCACCAGCCAGAACTGCAAAGTTGAGGAATGATATCACATCTTTTGTACAACATGATTCAGAATCCCTCTGCGAAGCTTGGGAAAGGTACAAGTATTTACTCAGAAAATGTCCTCACCATGAGATTACAAAATGGCTACAAGTCCAAACATTCTACAATGGACTTTCTGGACTTATGAGAACCACAATTGATGATGCTGCTGGAGGAGCTTTAATGGAAAAAGAGAAGATCAGACCTGGGACTTGATTGAAGAAATGGCCAACAATAATTCTTTGTAGCCAACAGAAAGGAGCATGATCCAAAGAATTGCTGGAATTTATGAAGTTGGAGCCAACACATCAGTGAATGCCAAGCTGGATCAGATATGTAAATTCATGGAAACTCTCAGAATGCAAGGTAATGCTGGATCCACAAGTTCACCATATGGACGAGCACCAGAGACAAACCAATATGAAGAGACGGTGAATTATATCAAAAATTTCAACAGACATGAGAATAATCCATTTTCCAACACCTACAACCCAAGGTGGAGGAATCATCCCAATCTTTCATGAAACAACAATTTAGGGCAAATGAACAATCCACCACCCAGATTCCAACAGCAGAACAAAGGCTAGGAGCACGAAAAAGAACCAGGAAAAGCGGAAGTGCTAGCCCAGTTAAAAAAATATGATGCTATGTTTCAAAGCCAATTAGCTTCTATAAAGGCACTGGAAAATCAAATTGGACAACAGGCCAATGCTCAGAGTTATAGACCGCCAGGTAATCTTCCTAGCAACACAGAACCAAATCCAAGGAACAGAGGGAATGAGCAATGTCAAGCCATTACTTTGAAAAGCGGTACTGAAATTAATAAAGCTGTTGGAGTCAAGATATCCACTGAGGAAGTTCCAAAAGAAGCATTATTGATTTGGAACTTCCTCAGTGGATATCTTGACTCCAACTATGTAAAATTCATGAAAGACATTTTGTCACGAAAGCGGAGATTGGAAGATTACGAGTCAGTAACATTGATAGAAGAATGCAGCGCCATCATTCAGAGGAAACTTCCCCTAAAGTTGAAAGATCCTGGCTGTTTAACCGTCCCAAGCACCATAGAAGAACATTACATCGGTAAAGCTTTGTGTGATTTAGGTGCTAGTGTTAATTTGATGCCTTTCGATTTACAGGAAACTGTAGATTGGAGAAGTAATACCCACCTCAGTTTCTCTACAACTTGCTGATAGGTGTAGTTGAAGATGTGCTGGTCAAAGTCGATAAGCTCATTCTCCTAGCAAATTTCATTATCCTTGACAGGGAAGAAGACAAATATGTACCTATCATCCTCGGAAGACCATTCTTGGCTACAGGTCGAACTGTTATTGATGTACAAAAAGGAGAACTAACCATGAAAGTGCAGGACCAAGAAGTTACCTTTAATATTTTCAAAGCTATGAAATTCCCGTGTTATGAAAAGAATGAGGAATGTTTCAGAATTGATGTTGTAAATAGTATCATCCAGGATACTGATGCAATGCCACTTCCCACGGATAAACTTGAAGCTTGCATCACCAACATGACTGACATTGAGTTAGATGAGGAAATTCTGGAATGTATCAACTATCTTGACAGACCCTTTCGCTTCAAATCAACACCACATGTGGAAAGTTTGGAACTACCAAAAAATGATCGAATCAAGCCTTCGATTGAAGAACCACCCCAGCTGGAAATCAAGATACTTCTGAGCCATCTCAGGTATGCATTATTAGGAAACTCTTCTGAATTACATGTGATTATTTCTTCTTTGCTAACATTGGAGCAAGAAGATAAGTTGCTGAGAGTGTTGCGAGAACACAAGAAAGCCATTGGCTGGACTATAGTAGACATTCGAGGCATTAGTCCATCATTTTTCATACACAAAATTCTGATGAACGACGAATATAAAGCCACATTGGAGCATCAATGGAGACAAAAGCCAATCATGAAGGAGGTCGTGAAGAAATAAATTATCAAATGGTTGGATGCCGGCATCATTTACCTCATCTCTGACACCACTTGGGTTACTCCTATGCAATATGTGCTAAAAAATGAGGAATAATTGTAGTCACAAATGAAAAGAACGAGTTGATTCCAACAAGAATGGTGACTGGATGGAGAGTATGCATGGACTACCGAAAGCTTAACAAAACAACAAGGAAAGATCATTTTCTGTTAGCATTCATTGACTAGATGTTAGACAGATTGACGAGACATGAGTTCTATTGTTTTCTGGATGGATACTTGGGGTACAATCAGATTTCCATCGCCCCAAAGATCAGGAGAAAACCATCTTTACTGTCCGTATGGTACTTTTGCTTTCCGCAGAATGCCATTGGACTATATATCAATATTTACCGTCCCTTTTGACCAAATATTTTGTATAGTTTCTTGAGTTTTGTGAATATTTTGATTTGTTTTGAGTTATTTTATAGATAAATAAAATAACAGGACTCTCTGGAATTAATTCGAGGCCAAAACAGTGAAAAATAGATAAAAATAGCAAAAATGTAAATTTCCTGCTAAAATGCGCTGTTTGTTAAAATACGCCGTGCTAAAATACGCCGACTACTATCATGCGCCGCTAATGTGCGCCTGTCATGTGTTAACATCATAGCAGACTTGCTAACATGCGCACTCGCTAACATACGCCTGCCACGTGTCACCATCACAACAATCGTGCTAACATACGCCGGACACGTATCATCATCCCATGCTTGAGATAGAACACGTCATTGCTGACGTCAGAGTTGCGAAACACAGAGCATTCTGCAGCGCGACACCTAGCCAATAATTCAGATGTTGATGCTACTGACGCCATATGTCACCATCTTCATGAAGCCCCTGCCACACGTCCAAAATCTACGGCGCATCACGACGCGCAATGTTCCACACGTCGCGACGCGAGGGTCCAGAATTTACCTATAAATTGAGGCCGATTTCAGAATTCTAATTCATACTTTCTTCTAATGAATTCCTTAAGAATACTAAGAAGATTGTATCTTGTTTGTTTTTTTACAACTTTCTGTATTTAATTTTATTTACTTTACACAATACTACTTTCTTCATTTACTTTTCAGTCTTTATTTTACTTTTAGCATGAGGAGGTAACTCCCCTCTGCTGGGGTGAAAGGTTAATCTTTTATTACTGATATTTAGATTAATCTCCCTTAATTATAATATATAAACTATTTAAAACCTGGCTTTATGGAATACCGCATTTATGGTCAGTTAGACTTAATAAAATTAGTTTTAACCTGACTAAATTGGATACCGCCTTTATGGTCGGTTGCAATTAATCTTAAAGTTGACTTAATCAGGATACCGCCTATATGGTCGGTTGGTAATTATCACGTAAGGTTAATATATTATAATAATGGAGATATCTAAATAGAAGTAATAAAAGTGGATCCTCTAACCCCAGCATTTTCTTTATTGTTTTATTTACATTTTTAATTTCCAGCATTTACTTTATGTCATTTACTTTATTTAAGCTTTTACTAGCCTTAGATATGTGTCGTAACTAAACCAGTTATCTGGGATTGTGATGAATTCCAATATCACCAGTTTATAAGGGGTTATTTTACTGTTTGGGTAATATAAAGGTTTATTTATTAAATATTAAGCTTAATGCTTCTTGTTAATTGGCCATTAATAAGATTGATTTGGTAAACTTAAAATGAACTTGGAAAATGGATTTTAGGTTTAAGCCCTAGACTCAATAACTCATGATCTTCCTTAAGGATAGATAACCCTTAATAGATTTCCATACATGATAGGAATATACATGTAGGGCGGGGGTAGCCATAATTGGAACTTAATTTTAAGGAATTCAGATAACTTGGTTGAGATATCAATATGATTAATTGGGTTATTCTGGGTATTTACATCTGACCATCGGAAGAGGCTTTTGCATAAATTCATGTTTCAGGTTAATAACCAATATATTACACAAACGTGAAATAACCACTTCATTAAAAGATATTGGAAGGATTCACAACCCTAGATAGTTTCTTATATTGACTTTTTCCTTATTTTACTTTCGCACTATTTTATTTATTCGTTTTTAGTTTAAAGTCACCATCCAATCAAACAAAAAATCTATTAGATACTTGTAAATATTTGGCTTCATAAATTAATAGCTTAGGTATTAAGTCCCCGTGAGATCGATACATTTTATACTACTTGAACGATACTTGCGCTTGCGTTATACGTGTGTGATCATGCTGGTCACTTAACTACTGTTTCACTGTGGGGCAAGTATCGTATAATATAAATCATGTTCGGAAATATATACCCTCGTGAGATGACTCTGAAAACAATCGGTAAATTCTTCGAGACTCTGATATTAGATGCCACGATGTTCCACTCCGGGCAGCCCATGGTATTTGGGCCGTAACTTTGTCATACGAACTCTGAGTTTTATGAATTTTATATCGTCAGAAAGCTGAGATCGAGATCTACAACTTTTGCATTGAACATTTTTTCAATTCGAACTAGAAGCGATCCAAAAACGTAGGTCAAAATTCTAGATGAACAGTGCCAGTGGACCCATCTAGAAAAGTCTCAAAATTTCTCAAAATTTCCAAAACTTTCTTCATTAATTAATTTACAAATAGATCCCTAGTATAAAAAGGATTACTATTCAAAATTCCTCCTTCCTGTTATTGATGTACAAAAAGGAGAACTAACCATGAAAGTGCAGGACCAAGAAGTTACCTTTAATATTTTCAAAGCCATGAAATTCCCGTGTTATGAAAAGAAGAAGGAATGTTTCAGAATTGATGTTGTAAATAGTATCATCCAGGATACTGATGCAATGCCACTTCCCACGGATAAACTTGAAGCTTGCATCACCAACTTGACTGACATCGAGTTAGATGAGGAAATTCTCGAATGTATCAACTATCTTGACAGACCCTTTCGCTTCAAATCAACACCACAGGTGGAAAGTTTGGAACTACCAAAAAATGATCGAATCAAGCCTTCGATTGAAGAACCACCCCAGCTAGAAATCAAGATACTTCTGAGCCATCTCAGGTATGCATTATTAGGAAACTCTTCTGAATTACATGTGATTATTTCTTCTTTGCTAACATTGGAGCAAGAAGATAAGTTGCTGAGAGTGTTGCGAGAACACAAGAAAGCCATTGGCTGGACTCTAGTAGACATTCGAGGCATTAGTCCATCATTTTTCATACACAAAATTCTGATGAACGACGAATATAAAGCCATAGTGGAGCATCAATGGAGACAAAAGCCAATCATGAAGGAGGTCGTGAAGAAATAAATTATCAAATGGTTGGATGCCGGCATCATTTACCTCATCTCTGACACCACTTGGGTTACTCCTATGCAATATGTGCTAAAAAATGAGGAATAATTGTAGTCACAAATGAAAAGAACGAGTTGATTCCAACAAGAATGGTGACTGGATGGAGAGTATGCATGGACTACTGAAAGCTGAACAAAGCAACAAGGAAAGATCATTTTCTGTTAGCATTCATTGACTAGATGTTAGACAGATTGACGAGACATGAGTTCTATTGTTTTCTGGATGGATACTTGGGGTACAATCAGATTTCCATCGCCCCAAAAGATCAGGAGAAAACCATCTTTACATGTCCATATGGTACTTTTGCTTTCCGCAGAATGCCATTTGGACTATATATCAATATTTACCGTCCATTTTGACCAAATATTTTGTATAGTTTCTTGAGTTTTGTGAATATTTTGATTTGTTTTGAGTTATTTTATAGATAAATAAAATAACAGGACTCTTTGGAATTAATTCGAGGCCAAAACAGTGAAAAATAGATAAAAATAGCAAAAATGTAAATTTCCTGCTAAAATGCGCTGTTTGTTAAAATACGCCGTGCTAAAATACACCGACTACTATCATGCGCCGCTAATGTGCGCCTGCCATGTGTTAACATCATAGCAGACTTGCTAACATGCGCACTCGCTAACATACGCCTGCCACGTGTCACCATCACAACAATCGTGCTAACATACGCCGGACACGTATCATCATCCCATGCTTGAGATAGAACACGTCATTGCTGACGTCAGAGTTGCGAAACACAGAGCATTCTGCAGCGCGACACCTAGCTAATAATTCAGATGTTGATGCTGCTGACACCATATGTCACCATCTTCATGAAGCCCGTGCCACGCGTCTAAAATCTACGGCGCATCACGACGCGCAATGTTCCACACGTCGAGACGCGAGGGTCCAGAATTTACCTATAAATTGAGGCCGATTTCAGAATTCTAATTCATACTTTCTTCTAATGAATTCCTTAAGAATACTAAGAAGATTATATCTTGTTTCTTTATTTACAGCTTTCTGTATTTAATTTTATTTATTTTACGCAATACTACTTTCTTCATTTACTTTTCAGTCTTTATTTTACTTTTTAGCATGAGGAGGTAACTCCCCTCTGCTGGGGTGAAAGGTTAATCTTTTATTACTCATATTTAGATTAATCTCCCTTAATTATAATATATAAACTATTTAAAACCTGACTTAATGGAATACCGCATTTATGGTCAGTTAGACTTAATAAAATTAGTTTTAACCTGACTAAATTGGATACCGCCTTTATGGTCGGTTGGAATTAATCTTAAAGTTGACTTAATCAGGATACCGCCTATATGGTCAGTTGGTAATTATCACGTAAAGTTAATATATTATAATAATGGAGATATCTAAATAGAAGTAATAAAAGTGGATCCTCTAACCCCCAATATTTTCTTTATTATTTTATTTACATTTTTAATTTCCAGCATTTACTTTATGTCATTTACTTTATTTAAGCTTTTACTAGCCTTAGATATGTGTCGTAACTAAACCAGTTATCTGGGATTGTGATGAATTCCAATATCACCATTTTATAAGGGGTTATTTTACTGTTTGGGTAATATAAAGGTTTATTTATTAAATATTAAGCTTAATGCTTCTTGTTAATTGGCCATTAATAAGATTGATTTGGTAAACTTAAAATGAACTTGGAAAAGAGATTTTAGGTTTAAGCCCTATACTCAATAACTCATGATCTTCCTTAAGGATAGATAACCCTGAATAGATTTCCATACAAGATAGGAATATACATGTAGGGCGGGGGTAGCCATAATTGGAACTTAATTTTAAGGAATTCAGATAACTTGGTTGAGATATCAATATGATTAATTGGGTTATTCTGGGTATTTACATCTGACCATCGGAAGAGGCTTTTGCATAAATTCATGTTCCAGGTTAATAAACCAATATATTACACAAACGTGAAATAACCACTTCATTAAAAGATATTGGAAGGATTCAAAACCCTAGATAGTTTCTTAATATTGACTTTTTCCTTATTTTACTTTCGCACTATTTTATTTATTCGTTTTTAGTTTAAAGTCACCATCCAATCAAACAACAAATCTATTAGATACTTGTAAATATTTGGCTTCATAAATTAATAGCTTAGGTATTAAGTCCCCGTGAGATCGATACATTTTATACTACTTGAACGATACGTGCGCTTGCGTTATACGTGTGTGATCATGCTGGTCACTTAACTACTGTTTCACTGTGGGGCAAGTATCGTATAATATAAATCATGTTCGGAAATATATACCCTCGTGAGATGACTCTGAAAACAATCGGTAAATTCTTCGAGACTCTGATATTAGATGCCACGATGTTCCACTCCGGGCAGCCCATGGTATTTAGGTCATAACTTTCTCATACGAACTCTGAGTTTTATGAATTTTATATCGTCAGAAAGCTGAGATCGAGATCTACAACTTTCGCGTTGAACATTTTTTCAATTCGAACTAGAAGCGATCTAAAAACGTAGGTCAAAATTCTAGATGAACAGTGCCAGTGGACCCATCTAGAAAAGTCTCAAAATTTCTCAAAATTTCCAAAACTTTCTTCATTAATTAATTTACAAATAGATCCCTAGTATAAAAAGGATTACTATTTAATTTTCAAAAATTAGAAAACAAGAAGAAGAGAGAAAACATGAGGAATAGGGAAAGAGGAAGAAGAAAGAAGAAGAAACTAGAAAGAAAATGGAAGGTTTCAACCCAAATCAAGTCTAGGAAGATAAAAGAGAGCATGAAAGATCTAGTTAAGAATGAAGAATGTGATTCAAGGTAAAAAAAAAATCTTTACCCAAATTGTTATTTATTGAGTTTTGATGTTTTGGTGATTATGATGTGTCGATGACTTGAATGAGATGATGAATGAGTGATTACTGAATCAAAAATTGATGATTGTGGGAAACCCCCAATTTGTTAAATTTTGAGGATGAACTAAATAGAATATATAGAATGGATATGGGTTAATGTTGAGGATGATATTGATGATATTTTGGGTACTTAATGTCATTATTTGCTTCTAAGGAGATATGGATTAAGTGTTGAGCAAATTGAGTATGAATGATTGAAGTTAAGACCGGAATTTGGTCTTGCGTCGCGACGCATAGAGCCCTGTGTCGCAACGCTATCTGGGAATTTTCCCAGTAAGGCTTTTGGTTTGATACGCGTCGCGACGTGAAAGGTTTGTGCGTCGCAACGCGCACGGCAAAAGTTTGTGTACGTCTCTGGATAATTTACGTTACGATGCGCACTGCCTTACGTCGCGACGCGTGGTAAAAATATTGCCGGAATCAGTTTTAAACCATCACAGTTCCACTCTAGCATGTTTGAGGCCACCTTATAGGTCTCGTATCAGTTCATATGCATACCTTACATCGAGATATAAGCATGATAAGCCTTATAGATAAAAACATGTTGATGTATCATTCAGCTTAGCTAAGTGTCGAGTTCATGTTTGGGTGGCATGGATCTGCACCCCCAGTTCTAGTTCAGTGGTTTGGAGCACGGCGATACATAATGCCTCAAGACCACTAGTTCCAGGACAATAGTGGCATGTTTTGAGGGGTGGCATTACGTAACGCCCCAAAGTCATGGATTTGCACTCTTGGCTCTAGTTAGGCGTATGGGGGGCGGTGATACGTAATGCCCCCATACGTCAGGTTTTTCAGAGATAGTTTTCAGAAACAGAGATCAGTTTTCAGAGATAGTTTTCAGAAACATGTGCATTAGAAAGGTTTTCAGAACAGATTTCAGAGAGGTTTTTAGAATAGAAATTTTTTCAGAAAAAAATAGTTTTATAAGAAACCTTCAGAAATATAAGTCTTTCAGAAAGAAACCCAAAGATTTCTGACAGGAAAAGAGTTTTTGGTATTAAGCTATTCTTGAATTTTTGGTTTTAGAATAAAATATTTTTATAACAGTATTTTAGTTTTTTTCGTCCACTCACTTAGATCGTACAACGATCTAACCCCCCCCCCCCACTGTCAGTTTTCTGGTTTTGTAGGTGTTCTCGGAGGACGAGCTCGGGAAGACAGATACTGATGCAGTCACTAGGGTATGGAGTCCATCAGTTCAAGTCAGAGAGACTGAGAGTCCAGTCAGAGTCAAATAAAAGTCATGTATTAGTATTTGGGTTATGTGTAGTTATTGTAATAACAAGTGTTTATAAGTATATAGTTACTAATAATGAACTTGTTTTCCATGTTGTCGAGTTTGGGCATTGGTTCCATAAATAAGAATTTGATCGAGAAAGGAGAGATAGTGTAGTTTATAGTTAGAAAGACAGAGGCTCAGGGGAATAGTATGGCCTATTTCCTGCCAATAACATCTTCCAGATCGGGGATGTTACAAAGAACAAGTAACTATCCAATAGTCGCAAGTTCTGATATCAAATATCAAAACAATCCTTAAATAATATTTTAAATAACTAGACGGGAGATCCAAGATCCAATACCTATAGTTGTCGTATTGTGAGAATCGATATTTTCTATACACAACTATACGCATCTCCTTTATTTAGCTTTATAATTTGCCTTCAACTATTCACAACAATTGCAAATAATTGATCAGCAAACTGTGTCAAACACATTACCTCTAAAGGTCACTAAAGCTAAGAAACATCATTATTGGATAAACAAATACTTAATACCAGTAAAAAATTGATGAGTGGTATTTATATCACTATTTCCCACTCATTTAGCCTAATGTTTTGTATTGTTTCTCGAGTTTTATGAACGTTTTGATGTGTTTTGTTGTTATTTTACAGATAAATAAAGTTTGGAAAGCACTTGAGGCAATTTGGGGCAAAAACGGACAAAAATGCGTCATCAGGGATATTTTCGTCTTTTCAGCGTCGCGACGCTGAATCCTTGCACGGCGCGACGCCCAGGATGCACCGAATGTGCTTACATGCGCCGTCAGCCACGTGTCAAAATCAGATAGGTTGGACTTGCTAACGTGCGCCGGATCTTGCTAACGTCCGCCGCCCTTGCTAACATGCGCCTCATGCCACGTGTCATCACCTCATTGGACTACCCAAACCGCGTGCCACGTGTCCTCTTCTTATTGGACCGAATAATCGATGAACCAGAGCGCGCCACGTGTCACCATTCTATTGGACCGAATTTCCACCCAATCACAAGCTGACACGTGGCAGGATTTCATTGGACCGCATTGCCAGCCACCCAGAGCATGACACGTGTCTCAATTATTGCTGCCGACAGACGCGTGGTCAACCCGCGTGGACTCCGTTTGGACTGTTGCCAGCGTCGCGACGCTAGTGCATTTTGGGCGTCGCGACTCTGGGCCAAAATTTGCCTATAAAAGGAGGCCGCCATTTCAGTTTTTAGTTGCACATTCTCTCTCATTTTCTTTGATGTAAAATCGGGAGTTTCTCTCTCTAATCTCTTTTAATTTAAGTTTTGTAATTAATTACATTTTGTAATAGTAATTACTTTCTGTAATAGTAATAGTAATAGTAATTTATCTTGTTTTTACTGTTTCAGTTTTACTATTCAACCATGATGAGGTAACTTCTCCTTGCTAAGGTGAAAGGTAATTCTTTTTACTGTTACTATTTAGATTAATCTCCCTTAAATATAATATATTTACTATTTAAAATTTGACTTAATACGGATACCGCCATATTGGTCGGTTGGATATTACATTTAAATTTGTTTAAACCTGACTAATCCAGGATACCGCCTTTTTGGCTGGTTGATAATTAAATTTTCTTACCGCCTATATGGCAGGTTCATGGACAAATCATACCGCCTTTATGGCTGGTCGGACTTAATTTGAATTAATCAGGTTACCGCCTTTATGGCTGGTTAGTAATATTATCACAAGTTTTATATTATTTTATGGGAGATATCTAAAATAGTAAATAGTAAAAGTAATTCCTTTTACCTTAGCATTTTATTTTTATTTACTTTTCAGTATTTACTTTACCGCATTTACTATTTCGCATTTTTACTTTATGGCTTTTACTTTTAAGTTTTTACTAGCCCTAGCCATGTGTCATAACTAAGTTAGTTATCTAGGGTTGTGATGAATTTCAATATAACCGGTTTATAAGGGGTTAGATTATAGGTTGGGTAATTTAAAGATTTATTTATTGAGTCTTAATCTTAATGCTTTTTATTAACTGGCCATTAATAAAATGATTAGGTAAACTTAAAATGAACTAGACATAGGGATTTTAAGTTTAAGACCTTAGACTCAATAGCCCACGATCTTCCTTGAGGATATATAACTCTTTTAATAGATTTCCTTACAGGATAGGAATATACCTGTCGGGTGGGGGTAGCCTTAATTTGAACTTAATCTTAATGAATCTAGGTAATTTGGTTGACATAGACATATGATTCAATTGGATTATACTAGGTATTTGTAAATGACCATCGGAAGAGGCTTTCACTTAATTTAGTGTTCTAGGTTAATAAATCAATATATTACCCAACTATAGGACAACCACTTCATCTTTAAATAATATTGAAAAGATTCACAACCCTATATAGTTTTTAATATTGAATTTTCTTAAAACTTACTTTCGTACAATTTTAATTATTTGTCTTTAAATTTAGAATCGTCACCATTTCAAATCAATCAAACAACCTGTTAGATATTAGTAATCATTTGACCTCATAAAATTAATAGCTTAGGTATTAAATCCTCGTGGGATCGATATTTTTTATACTACTTGAACGATACGTACGCTTGCGTTATACGTGTGTGTTTACGCCGGTCAAAAATCTCGAGACATGAACCAATTCATGTCAGTTCTTACTGCACAAGAAACTATTCTCTCTATAGAATTATTTCCTAAAACGGATATTTATCTAGATTAGCTATTGTGAGTTAGAAACTAAGTCAATAACCATCTTGATTTCCCAAGAAAAATAGAACAATAGTTCCCAATGGTTTAGACTAATCTAAATATATCCATGTCTATAGATATCTAGAACTATTCTAGAAAACTGCAACCATAAGTCAAGTCAGAAAAAAAAAAACACACACACACACACACACATATATATATATATATATATATAATATTCATGCAGTGGATTAGAAGTTTAATTCTATATACACGATAGAACAAAGGAAACATAAGCGGCAATTTTCATAATATTACACACTGCCTTAGTTATGGATTTTTAACCCAGTAGTGCCTCCCACTATTTTATGTAATACCGTAATCCCCAATAGAAAACAAAAATTCAATAATTAAATCAAATTCCATAGTGAGACGTGGACCCCATGAATATATTTCGACTCATAGATTTGGCATGTTCTCGCCTACGTATATTCACAGGTAGACGACTCATTGTCAATCACACTCACTATGACTCATGATTTTGGTCTTGACCGTTTCTCGTTGTGACAGCTTTGGCACATTCACAAGAGGCATATCAAGGCTTCACTTTTCAGTGATAAACTCAAGTTACCGATGTAGTCCTGACAGCTTTGGCACGTTCAGGATTTCCACATTCACTTGAATTTATCTCTTATCGTATAAGTTCTACCGGTGCAAATGAACTACCATCAGCCATAACTGCACAGCTTTGGAACGATACAGCTACATCATCAAGAAAACATTCACATCTGTACTGACAAGGCGGACCACGAAACAAGTATTCCTAATACAAGTTACTTTAAAACCTTATTAAGCGGGGATATTCCGTATAGTGTCATACACCTTTATTTAATCAAATTAAAGAACATGTGCATGTATCAAGTAAAGATTAGGCTAAATATCAAATTTTAAAGGGTTAATCATATCATGGGTTCATGATCATACCTGCTCTGATACCATTTTTATTTGGGGTTTTTGGCAAATTATCAGGATAACGCAGCAGAATGCGGGAAAATCAAATTTTCTGATTTCTCTAATTTTTCTTGGGTAATTAAAATAAACTAATTTATTTTAATCACTCAATACTCAAGATAGAACATTTAACCCTTGAATCATAATTTTAGTAAATTACCGTAAAGCCCCAAAACTTTTTGTTTTCATTATTTAGTCCTAAGTTGTTCAAAACAAGCTTAGGTGATTTCAAATCACAACTAAAATGATTTGTACATCAAATATACATGAAAAACATAATTCCAAAAAACTTTTCCAGATTTTTCAATAATTACCAAAAGGCCGCAAAACTTTACATTTTGATCATTTTAGTCTTAATTTGTCAAATACTTAATTAGGTGATTCCAAATCACTACCAAAATGATTTATACATGTCATATATGTCAAAATACATTAAGAAACCGAAAAATCATATTTTATTGAAATTACCGAGAAACCCACAAACATTACATTTTGATCATTTTGGTCCAATCTTGTCAAAACAAGCTTAGGTGATTTCCAATCAATTCCAAACTTATTTGTATATCTTATATACATTAAAATACAACATATATATGAAAAGCCCCAATTTTGGTTTAGGTTAGAAACCATAATTTCTCAATTAATCAAAATTAACCAAAATTAACACAATCCTACACTTTAATCCAATCTCTACAACACCAATCAAGTCTCACCACTTTGAAACAATTCAAGAACAATTATAGGTCATCATTTAGTGGCCTAACAACTCTAGAATGGCAACCAACTCATCAAATGACCAAAAGTGTGCTTATTAATCATTATTAAGCAAACTAACTTTGTTTACATACATGCATGCATGTTTCATTCATGTTTCCAACCAACTTGTTACAAAACTAAGAGAGTAGAGAAATAAAAGAATATCATATGTTATAGCCTAAAACAATAGAAACAATTTCTTAGAAAATGAAAGAATGAAAATACTTTTGATTTCCAAGCTTTTTTTTAACTTTTAAGCTTTAGCACTTTGTGTTTTCTCTCTCAAATCTCTTCTTTTGTAATTGTGATAACTGTCACCTATTTCTTTTAATTTTATTTAAATTCTTATACCCTAAAAACAAGTAACCACACACCCACTTCCCTTATAAAAATCAACTACCCATCCTATTTAAAAACAACTAACCCTAACCTATTTCCTTAAGTGTGTTTTTGTTGTGAATCAAATAGAGAGTAAGATATATATTGAATTGACATCCAGAGATCAGTAGCAATCACATAGAGAGAGAGTTGAGCAGTTAGAGAGAGAAATAGACGTGTAGAGAGAGAAAATAAAAACTAGTAGAGAGAGAAAGTGTGGGTAGGAGAGAGAAAGGGCTCGTTCGTCATCTTCAGGTCAACTTTTCCGGTGAGTGACCACTCCAGGAGAATCCCCTCACCGAGATGAAGCCAACGCCGCCGGTCTGATCACCTGAAGCCGCCCACGTGCTCCCACGCTCCACCCACACGCCGCCGTGCGTACAGTTCACCTCCCGGACCGGAATCTTCCCCTCATCGAGATACACGGGTTAGACACCTCGTTTACCCAATTCAGACCTTCGGTTGTCGTGAAATGAGCTAAAAATGAGAGTTAACACCGTTCGATCATTCGTCGGTGACCACCGAGTATCCGCCATTACCACCACTACCGTTGTGATCCTGGTGACGTGTTTTGTCCGTTTATCACCTCATTCTGAAATTTTGAAGCCGTTGGAGTTCGGTACGTTATATTTTACAGTTTTAGGGGTGTATTTGTAAGATTTTGAGAGTTTTGGACTTATTCGTAATTTGGCATGTTTAGGGACCTAAATGTACGAATTTTGATTTCTAGTGAGTAATAGGTGATAAATGAGAAGTTTGGGACTTAATCGATAATATTGGATAGTATTGGGGTTAAATTGCAAATTTGAAAAATTTAGGGGTAAAATCGTAATTTTAGTAAAATATAGGGACCTGGTCGTAATTTTATAATTTTTCTAGATTTTAGTGATGACATATAGATATAGAGAGTTTTGCGTGGATTGAGGTAAGTACAAAGCACGATGATTCCCTTAACATAAATGTTTGTTGACTGATGTTTGATATGTGAGTTTATGTAATATAATATATATATATATATATATTGGAAAATTGATAGCATGAGAACGTAAATTATGAATACAATTTTTGGGTATAAATTGTATGCTCGTACTATGAATCGAAGTATTTGAGTATTATGTGATTTTGAGATGAGTTGATGGATGAAATGCGATGAGATGTGTTGTATTGGATGATGTGTGAGATTGTTGTTATGCTGCCGGATTTAGTATGATAATGGTTGGATATGCGAGATTATGCGAGATTAGCAGAGGCGTGTGGTTCAATCCCCCTCTTGCACATTTATGCGGGATTATATGGTGGGAAACATTGGGGTTAAGAGAGGGACTCTCCCAATGGTTTCAATCCATTATTATACCGAATCCGTATAGCAAACCTTGTTTGATTGAGAAGTGTTGTTGTGAGTATGTTTTTCCTTAGTTAGCTTTAGTATATATTAACTATTGTTTTCATATATTCATTATCATATATATATATATTATATATATATATATATTGCTGGTGAGGTCATGTTGAGAGTATGAGTGTTTTTACTTACTGAGCTCTTTAAGCTCACCCCCCATTTCCCAAACATCCCAGGTAGTTCGCCAGCGCAACAGTAGCAGTATCAATACCAGAAATTGACTCGTTTGCCACAGCCGTCACTCGAGTGTTGCACAGTTATGACCCATAGAGTCACTATTTGTACAGATCATGGTGTTGTTGTACAAATTAACTATGTGACAAAGGAAATTTCTCTTCTATCATTTGTAATTAGATTACCAAGATGTATAAATGATAGAAGGTCCATATGATTAGTTCTGGATTGATAAGATATGAGACAATATCAATCCACGAAGGTTTAATCATTAAATATCCCTAGCCGTAGTATTATCGAGATTGGACATCGATAATGCGGAATAGACTAGTATTACACTTGTGCGTATTGTGAGGGCATTGTTGGATAATATGACCCATAGCGTCACTATTTGCATAGAACATTGTGTTGCTGTAGCAAATTAACTATGTAACAAGGAAATTGCACTCTCGTCATTTGTGATTAGATCACCATAGATATATAAATGAAGAGAGGTCCCTATGATTAGTTCCTGGATTGAGATGATATGAGACAGTATCAGTCCACGAAGGATTAATCATTAAATATCCCTAGCCGTAGTATTATCGAGACTGGACATCGATAATGCGGAATAGGCTAGTATTGCACTTGTGCGCGTTGTGAGGGCACAACGGCATAGTTCTCATATATATAAGTGTTGGAGACTTATGCAAGTGCGATAGGAGGTCGTGTTTCACCGATGGTACGGGAAACAGCTTCGCTCTGGATAGACCCTTCGGAATCCCATTGGTATTATGACTAGGTGTCTATGGGAGGCCGAAATCAAGGTAGGTGTGTATAGTCTTAACTTGAGACTTGCATCGCTAATACTTACGACAATTGGTCAATATGCACAATACATTAGTATACTACGCTTGATATAGATCTTAAATATTCTTAAAAGGATATGTCCGGAGAATTGGGATGACTTGGTGCTTTGCTAGGAGTTGACCTTGTCTCGTAAATCGGTAGAACGTAGTACTTGGTACGTACATGATTCGGATACTCCGACGACCGTATTTACTGCCAACTTATCCGGAGATCTCATGGGTCGCTTCCCGATAATCCACCGATGACGCACAACTCGCACTCTTTAATAATCTGGGATTATATAGAAGAGAGAGAAAATTAATCTAGGATTAATTACAGAGATATTTTATCTAGAATAAAATGTCGTCTGGAGAGAGATAATGATTAATTTGGAATTAATCGGTAAATTAATATATTCGATATATTAAACGAAATTAGATTTCGACGCGGAATTAAAATTAGATTTTAATTCGGGCGAACGAATTAATTTAGAATTAATTCGTTAGCGACGTGAATAGTGAATTCGCTAGGCGTAATCATTTAATTACAACGCGACGGAAAAATCGTTAAATTGGAATTAACGAACCCGAGCCCGAGTGTGATTGCGAGCGCGTTCGTATTTCGAATTCGAGTACGGCGACGCAAGTCACATCAAGCGTCAAATCAATCGTCACATCAAGCGTCAAATCAAAAGTCACTTTGAGTGATTGATTGATTTGATTAATGGATTGAGTGAAAGACACTCAACATGTCACTTTATTAAAGTTGATATAACTTGATGGACATTGATATTGGAGTATGGAACACTCAAGCTTATTACATTCAATTTATTTGACTTTTTGAAAGTTAAAATTAATTGGTAAATCATTTAATATTTTTTGAAAATATATAAACAAATGATTTACAACTTTTGTAATAACCAATACACAATTTCATCTCTTCATTCTCTCTTCTCACCTCACGCCCAAACTGAAAAATGTTACTGGTTTTGGAAGCCAAAAATCGTGAGCAATGGAAGCCAAGAGTTGGGTTTTCATGGTGAAAACCGCAAGTGCTAGCACACTACGAGTCTTGCGAAGGTGGTAGGGAGGTTCACCCATGAGCCGGGATCCGTCGGACGAGGCTTGGAGCTCCGTTCATCATCTCAAAATTCTATTTTGGAGGACAGTGGGCTGCTGCAGTGGGCGCACCAAGGCAGTGAGTTTCTTGGTTCGATTCATCTCCAAATCGACTCAACCGACCAATGTGAGTATTCCGCTACCTCCGTTGGTGTGTTCATGCATTATTTCATGTCTTGATTTGATCTTGGGACCTTAGAAAAACTCAACAATGGTATCAGAGCTAATGTTGCAAGCATGAAATTTTAGGGATTTAAAATTTGGGTAAATGTGATTTGAGCATGATTTGAATAAATTGTTTGTTTGAGTATGCTTATAACATGTTCAATTTCATTTTGGTTGGACTACTTTGACGAAAATTGATTTGGAATAATTTTCCCCAATTTATTCACCTTGGCCGAATGTGTGTTGGATTTTGGATTCTTGGAATTTTGATTTTTTGATTCATTTGATGAGTTGGAATCAATTAGGTTGATGTTAATTTGAATCGAATTGGATTGGATTTCGAATTGGACGAAAACCCCAAAATCTTTGAGTTGGCCGAATGTGACTAATGCCCTAATGTCTTGGTAAATTTTGATTTTGGACATTGGATGTATTGGAAATCAAATTGGATGGTGATTTAATGTCGATTGTGGATTCGATTGGATTGAAACCGAATCGGACACAAAATCACCTTCCTTGGCCGAGAGCATTGAAGCATGTTTATGGGTTTGATTATCAATTTGTGTGTTGGACATATGATAATGAATCAAGCATGATTAATTGGACTAATATGGTGTTTTAGAAATGTTGATTTAGTTGATTGATCATGTGATACACTTTGGTAATTAAATTGGGAAAATTGGATTTTTGAATTTAATTATTTTGGCCTAATTTTGGAAATTGGACTTGAATTGTTGTAATTGGGTCTTTTGGGCTTGATTTATCAAGTTTGGTTTAGGCCAAGTGGATTGGATCCAATTGGGCCCAAAACCTTAACCATAAAGCCCAATTGCGACTAATGAACCTTTAATGTTCAATTGGGCCTATTGGGCCAAGATTGATTTATGGGCTTATGGGGTAAATCCCGGATTGGACTTTGGTTATCGGTTTGACCCGAGTTGACGAAAAGTCCACGCCTTAAGAAATCAATCAAAAGCCCATTGGACTTTAATTGAATTGACGTTGGACGTTAATCGGTCTTTGAGACGCGTTACGATTAGATTTGGAATTTAAATCGTAAAAGGTTTATTAAATAAAAGTGTAATATTTAATTTAGAATTGAATAGTGAATTAGTATTAAATACATGTTAAATTAGATTTAATGATGTAGTTTAATTTAATTCATGAATTCGTACTTTAAGTACTTATTCGCAAAAACGAGTTTGACTTGAACAAAATCAAATCGTTGTTTGAACATTGGATGATCACTTAATTATCAGATTAATTAATTTGATTAGATTGATTGATAGCATGCTTATGTGTGTGAATACGTGGTTGTGTTGAATGAATAATGCATATCGGATGGATATTAGATGGGTGGGCAATTTTAGAAATTGTTGTAATAAATTCGATTTATTAAATTGGACCTGCGTCCAGCCTTATCACACCTTCTTTATCTTTGTATTCTCTCTCACCTATTCCCCTCTATATATATGAGGTTTCTTTAGAAGTGTAGTGTAACGGGTAGAAGTAGTACAAGTGCTAGCTTGAGTGAGAAAGGGAGAGATTTGATCTAGGATCAATGTGTAAAGTATCCATCCGCATATCACTATTAATTTACTTTACGCGCTTTATGATGTTTTAGAAGCATGCTTAAGGGTGTATGATGATGAGACCTAACAAAGAAAATAAATTGGTTGCCAATTACGCGAAAATCCCTCAATTTATATTAAGCAAATATCCTTCCATTGAATGATTCTTGTTCAAGATCCGAAGTTGGCATTGGTTTGTTTGGCCAAAGTCAAGACATTTGTCAATCAAGGATGTACTTGAATCATGAGAGTTTTGTTGCATATCGGTGTCTTGTCCAAATCGTGATTTTTATTGGCCAAAGTCAAGATCACTTTTTGTCCAATGACATTGATTACGAAACTTCCACTTTCCTCGTCAATGGGTCCCGCTTAACTGGAATCATTAGGTTTGTTTTTGGCCAAAGCCAAGGCCTAGATGATTCGGAGGATAGGTTAGGAAAATGTAATGGATACATTGACATTATACATATGTTTCGGACTTGGATGTCCACCTAACCGGATCTAGGAATTGGATGAGATCCAATTGATCATAGAGATCTACCTAAGTTAAATAGCATACAGCTTTTATTGGCCAAAGTCAAGGTTGTGTGTTATTTAATAGGATCCTAGCCCACTAGGAAACGCGGTTTCCCGAGTACTCCACAGAGGGTTAGAGGCTCGACGAAAAATAGTGGGAGGCAAGTATTGAATTTGCAACATTCGTTCAATAACTCGCTAAACACGCTCATTTATATTTTTCTCGTCACATTAATCAAAAGTATTAGTTGGACTAATATTTTATGTTGTTTTAAAATATATATATAGTTGGACTATATACAAACCATTCAATATATAGTTGATTTTATAATTGGATTATAGTAATCAATATAATTGAATTAAAATGATAGTTGATTTTATAATTGGATTATAGTAATCAATATTAAAATTATAGTTGATTAAATAATTGGATTATTGTAATCATTATAATAATAGTACCTTATTAAAATTGATTAAATAGTTGGACTATTGAAATCAATAAAGAATTTAAAAAGATGAATATTTTAATCCTTGGATTAAATGTTTTAAATGATTTAATTTTCAATTGGGAATTAATAATAGGTTAATTTATTTGATAAAATAACTTATTATGACTAAGCCCATTATTAAGCAAATAGTAGAGCATAAAGTCTTTGGAAGATTTATGTGATGATGACTTTAGTGCTTAATTAATATACTTATAATAAATCTATCTTTAGATTTAAAAGTATTAAAATTGCAATTAATAATTCTTGGAGAATTAATTGACTATTCTAGTGGAGAAAAGTCAAAGTTTGCAATTGGGCATGTAGCACAAGGTGCACATCGTTTCGATATTCCGAAACCCAAGGCTTGGCCAAAGGTTTGTGAAATATTGAAAAGATAATTGACATATCCCAAAGTGACTACCATTTGGATATGGAAGACACGAAGGAGTTAAAGAAAGGGCGAGGCTCTAACTTTAAAAATATTTGTCAAAGTTATGTTTACTACTAGTATTGAAATTGGATTTTAAATACTTAGTGTGATACATAATACATATATGTATTGACATTCAAAATCCTCTATAAGATGGATACTGACTTCAAGCCGAGATTTCTCTACAATCGGAAACTGGACGAAAGTCGCTGTTTCGACCGTAGATACCTAAGTTTAGGAACTACCCTTTGGGTATGTACTTAAATTAGGAAATGTTATAATGTAACTAGTTTGACTAGAGACATTATCTCTATATCAGTGTTTAATCCGATGCGGATAAAACCTTTATATTCTAGAACACTAAGTGTTTCATTATATAAAGATGATACTGAGATAAATACATTAGATGTAAATAACAGAATTTATATTTTGAATATAATAAAATCTCAAACATATAAAATGACAAATAAATAGCTCAAATTGATTTGATCAATGGAGACTTATTTGTGGCATTGTTGTCTAGGAACACATTTAAACAAGACTCGTATATCCACACTTTTGAAGAGTGGATACTAGGACTGATTTGACTAATCAAATAAGGTCTACGAATCTAGTTTATTAGGTTAAATACCTAAAATACTATTTACTTGGTAATAGTAAAAGGGCCACGATCTGTTAGCCCTATTCATGGTGAATTAAGTGGGCCCATATCTAGCTAGGCTAGATATGAACATGAATATTTCATGACCTTAACGGATGTAGCATCACGTTGTGGTTATGTGTTTCTTTTGAAGAACACAGATCGGAAACTTTTGAAGTTTCGACACGAAGAAAACAAACAGATCGGCTATAGTGTTATTCCGCCACGGTAAGACCGAAATGGAAAATACTTAAGCAGTAAGTTTCATATATAAATGAAAGAGTACGGTGTTCTTTCATGTGAGGACTCCTCCCGAGACACGTCAGTTAGACGGTGTGTCTGAACTAAAACCGAATTTTGTTGGACATGATAAGGTTTATCACGAGTCGCTCTGAGCTACTATTTCCTTCTATAGGATATGTATTAACAGTGCAAAACTTATTTAGAATAAGGTTCCATATAAATCTGTTTGACAGATATCATATAGGATATGAACAGGGAAGAAACGAGGTTTCTCATTCCTGATAATTTGGGTATGCCAGGCATAGCGTTTGGATGATACCAAACTAAGGACCCAAATTGGATAAGTGCCAATATAGGTTATCCTAAGGGAAACCTTAAGTATAGTACTTGTAAATCTCACATGAGAACAATGTGATTGTTGCTCACCATGCGGTTTTTCTTGAGAGGAATACCGATATGCAGTGGTCAGTGGGAGGATAGTGATACTCGATGAAAATCGGAGTGATACTGTTCTAGGCACGAAGTCCTTAATGGAACATAAATAGTTCATCTATGATGAAACTATACATTATATCTTCAAATACACAAGAACTTCGTAAATCGGATAGAGACAGAAAACAACCTAGGGTGTGGGTTTCTGATCTCACCCCATAATGATGTCAATCTTATGGAGGTGTACCATCCGACTACGTTTTGAGGAAGTGATACAAGGTATCGACTCTCTGTTATGGCAAAGTGCCATGAATCCGAAATGGATTCCATGTATAACAACTATTTTGGATACTAGTTGTTGTACCACAAGGCATTGTTCCTATGGTACATTAAACGTCTTCAAGGAAGACATACATGGATGGCAACATACCAACGTACAAAGCTAGGCTTTTGACGGAAAGGTATCGTTATCAACATTGTGTTAATAACGGTTCAACCTTTACCTGTTGCCATGGTAAATCCATTTTGAAATGCTTGAAAATAACTGTATATTTCATTTATAAATGTGTCAGTTATAAATCAAAATCGTTTTCCTGAAAGGAAACCTTTTGGAGAATGTTTATAACATTCTGACGATTTTGTATAACCGACAAACAAGGTTTGCGGATTATTCAATCCATGTTTGGATTGAAGCAAGCATAATGTTCTTGGAACTAACGTTTTGAAATAATCATAATGGTTTATGATTTAACTCAAAAAGAAATAATTCTTGTGTATATAAGGAGGTTAGTGGGAGAGCGCACTGACAGTGAAATTCCCATATTCCCATATAGCTATTGGTGAAAGCTTGGCTTTCATAAATATTCTTTCATAGAAATTCTCCGTAGAATTCTGGGGAGTAACAACCTTTATTCAAGGAATAAAGATCTACTGGGATAGATTTGGAGTTTGTTAACACTCTCTGGGAAATTGTACATTTAAAATGTACTTGTATTGGTGTCTCATACGCTTCGAGCATATGGAGTCACAATCGGGTCAACCCAAGTGATAGTCACTGGATTGAAGTTAAGAACATCTGTTAGTATCTCTGAGAACTAAAGATGCTATCTTTTACTATGGAGAAGGAGAACTTGAAGTGACTGGGATCACTGCAGCAAGTTTCAAACGATTAAATACTACGGTACTATAAAGTTTGAATAACGGGACAGTGAGCTGGAAATCTTCCAAGCAAGATACTGTTGCCGAATAAACAACAAATGCGGATTATTGCTGCAGCTGAGGCAGCAATAGAAGTCTTTTGGGTCGAAAGTAAATCTAATTAGATTAGATATAGTTCTGTTAGCAGCTGAGCTAGGCGTCAGCACAGGCTAAGGAATTAAAGGTCTCATCGACGATCCAGATATATACTTCTATATCATCTGATTCGTTCGGATCATACATCGTGGCGATGTGATGATCGTGTAAATCGCGTCAAACGATAATCGAACAAATCCGCTGACGAAAACATTTCCTCAGCAATTTGAGCGAACCTTACATAGTTCGGGTGTAGGACACTTGAGTGACCGCTACGTGCCAAGTGGGAGTTTGTTGGATAATATGACCCATAGCGTCACTATTTGCACAGAACATTGTGTTGCTGTAGCAAATTAACTATGTAACAAGGAAATTGCACTCTCGTCATTTGTGATTAGATCACCATAG
Organism: Zanthoxylum bungeanum; assembly: GCA_019454045.1. Lineage (NCBI taxonomy): Eukaryota > Viridiplantae > Streptophyta > Magnoliopsida > Sapindales > Rutaceae > Zanthoxylum > Zanthoxylum bungeanum. Next base: position 32,740 of record SKCR01039620.1, on the reverse strand, counting down.
ATATATAAATGAAGAGAGGGTCCCTATGATTAGTTCCTGGATTGAGATGATATGAGACAGTATCAGTCCACGAAGGATTAATCATTAAATATCCCTAGCCGTAGTATTATCGAGACTGGACATCGATAATGCGGAATAGGCTAGTATTGCACTTGTGCGCGTTGTGAGGGCACAACGGCATAGTTCTCATATATATAAGTTGGAGACTTATGCAAGTGCGATAGGAGGTCGTGTTTCACCGATGGTACGGGAAACAGCTTCGCTCTGGATAGACCCTTCGGAATCCCATTGGTATTATGACTAGGTGTCTATGGGAGGCCGAAATCAAGGTAGGTGTGTATAGTCTTAACCTGAGACTTGCATCGCTAATACTTACGACAATCGGTAAACTTTGGTTTTGGTGGTTGGGGGGATCTTAACTGGTTCTGTGTTCACCTCTTCTGGGTTTATCAGGAATCGTAGTGTATTGGGTGTGATGTCGAGACGGAAGTATCACTCTAGTCATAGTGGAGATGATGTCACGCAGGATACGGTATTAGTGCTCTTAAGTGATGCGCATCCAATCGTGATATTATGACCAGGTCATGAATATCCGATTATAGAGACTAGTTACCAGACATCCGATATGTGTTTCGGACGGGGCAGACACTTATCCAGCCCCAGCCCTAGCACGTGATTATCCGATACTGGGCCAATATGCACAATACATTAGTATACTACGCTTGATATAGATCTTAAATATTCTTAAAAGGATATGTCCGGAGAATTGGGATGACTTGGTGCTTTGCTAGGAGTTGACCTTGTCTCGTAAATCGGTAGAACGTAGTACTTGGTACGTACATGATTCGGATACTCCGACGACCGTATTTACTGCCAACTTATCCGGAGATCTCATGGGTCGCTTCCCGATAATCCACCGATGACGCACAACTCGCACTCTTTAATAATCTGGGATTATATAGAAGAGAGAGAAAATTAATCTAGGATTAATTACGGAGATATTTTATCTAGAATAAAATGTCGTCTGGAGAGAGATAATGATTAATTTGGAATTAACCGGTAAATTAATATATTCAATATATTAAACGAAATTAGATTTCGACGCGGAATTAAAATTAGATTTTAATTCGGGCGAACGAATTAATTTAGAATTAATTCGTTAGCGACGTGAATAGTGAATTCTCTAGGTGTAATCATTTAATTACGATGCGACGGAAAATCTTTAATTGGAATTAACGAACCCGAGCCCGAGTGTGATTGCGAGCGCGTTCGTATTTCGAATTCGAGTACGGCGACGCAAGTCACATCAAGCGTCAAATCAATCGTCACATCAAGCGTCAAATCAAAAGTCACTTTGAGTGATTGATTGATTTGATTAATGGATTGAGTGAAAGACACTCAACATGTCACTTTATTAAAGTTGATATAACTTGATGGACATTGATATTGGAGTGTGGAACACTCAAGCTTATTACATTCAATTTATTTGACTTTTTGAAAGTTAAAATTAATTGGTAAATCATTTAATATTTTTGAAAATATATAAACAAATGATTTACAACTTTTGTAATAACCAATACACAATTTCATCTCTTCATTCTCTCTCTCACCTCACGCCCAAACTGAAAAATGTTACTGGTTTTGGAAGCCAAAAACCGTGAGCAAGGGAAGCCAAGAGTTGGGTTTTCATGGTGAAAACCGCAAGTGCTAGCACACTACGAGTCTTGCGAAGGTGGTAGGGAGGTTCACCCATGAGCCGGGATCCGTCGGACGAGGCTTGGAGCTCCGTTCATCATCTCAAAATTTTGTTTTGGAGGACAGTGGGCTGCTGCAGTGGCGCACCAAGGCAGTGAGTTCTTGGTTCGATTCATCTCAAATCGACTCAACCGACCAATGTGAGTATTCCGCTACCTCCGTTGGTGTGTTCACGCATTATTCATGTCTTGATTTGATCTTGGGACCTTAGAAAAACTCAACAGGCATAACGGCATAGTTCTCATATATTGGGTATAGGATACTCATGGTACGGAAAATAGCTTTGCTCTGGATAGACCCATCGGAATTCCATTGGTATGACTACGTGTCTATGGAAGTCCGAATAAGGGTAGGTGTATTTGGTCTTAACCTGAGACTTGCACACGCTAATACTTGCGACAATCAAATACTTTGGTTTGGTCGTCCAGGGCTTTAACAGGTTATGTGTACGCTTCTTCTGGGTATATTGAGAATCGTAGTAGTGTATTGGGTGTGATGTCGAGATGGAAGTATCACTCCAGTCATAGTGGAGATGATGATCACGTAGGATACGAAACTCGTTCTCTTATTTGCTGCAGCTATCAGGATATTATGACTAGGTCATGTTTATCCGATTAAAGAGACTAATTACCAGAGATCCGATATGTGCTTCGTACGGGGCAGACACATTTCCAGCCCCAGGCCTTGCACGTGACATCAGATGCTGGATCGAAATACGCAATACTACGTATACTACGCCTGATATAGATCACATATTCCTGTAAGGATATTTCTGGAGAATTGGGTAGGCATGTCACTTTGCTAGAAGCCAACCATGTCTTGTAAATGGTAAAAACATAGTACTAGGTACTTACGTGTTCGGATAGTTCGACGACCGGATTTACTGCCAACATATCCGGGGATCTCATGGGTCGCTTCCCGAAGATTCACCGATGACGTATGACTCGCACTTTATTAATCTGGGATTAATTAATGAGAGAGAAAATTAATCTGGGATTATTACGGAGATTTTATCTGGGATAAAATATTAATTAAAGAAGAGAACGATTAATTGGAATTAATCGATAAATTAATATATTTGATATATTAAACGAAATTGGATTTCGACGCGGAATTAAAATTAGATTTTAATTCGGGCGAACGAGAGTTATTTTAGAATTAATTCGTTAGCGACGTGAATAATGATTTTGCTAGGCATAATTATTTAATTACGTCGCAACGAAAAATTCGTTAATTTGGAATTAGCGAACCCAAGCCCGAGAGTGTTTACAAGCGCACTCATATTTTGAATTCAAGTGCGGCCCACAAGTCACATCAAGCGTCAAATCACTTGTCACTTTGATGTGATGTGATGTCTAATCACTTTGAGTGATTTGACAACTTGTCATGAGTGATGTGAACAGTTGATGGGAGTTGTTGTGGCTTTATTGCTTTGACTTTTTGAAAGTTGAAATATGGTATATATTTAATTGATTTTTGAAATCAATTAACTAATACAAACAACACATTTTCTCTCTTATCTCTTCTCTCCTACATGCCCAAGGGGCTGTTTTTCTTCAAAAAATTCACTACATTGCCGAGAATGAAGAGGAGAAGCAAGGTGATTTTTGTGGCAAAAATTACCAAGTGCTAGCATGCTTTAGGAGTCTTGTGAAGGTGATAGGGAACCGTACCCGTGAGCATGGAATCATCAACCAAAGCTTGGAGCTTGATGGATCATCCATGGCCGAATTTGGAGGAGCAAAAACCAGTCAAAGCCATGAGTTCTATGAGGGAAAAGCTTGATGATTTTGTTCTTCGCATCGCTCAACCGATCAATGTAAGTATTCCGCAACTTCATTGTTGTATTCGCACATGGTTTCATTGCTTGATTTTATCCCGGGACCTTAGAGAAACCCAACATCGGGTTGGTCTAGACATTTCTTTTGGTTTTTGAGATAGGAGATCTAGAACAACTTTCATGTTTTCAGACACTTTGGATGTAAACACTGTTTGAGTTTATTGAATTGTATCTTGTGGGATATTAGCTTTTCCTTGCAAATTTGGCTCAATTGCATGACATGTAGGTGCTCGAGCTGAAGTGGTTCGCGGACCCCTTTCTAGGGTTGGGCCCGCTCTAGGGAGGGGGTCGTGACAGTAATCTTTTTTGGCTTAGCATAAAGTGAAGCAAATGAAAAATGAAACCCTTATATATATAGGGTTGCCTGAAACTATGGGCAAAATGGTAATAATAATTTTGTAATTTTTTGATCAAATTAAAAGGTAGCAAAATTCAACTTGAACACCATTTCCATAAAGTAAATATACATGTGCACCAATCACATTTAGCCATTTAAAGACTTAATAATGATAAAGATAAATGTATTTAATTATTCTAATTATTTAACAATTAAATAATTAGATAATTACGTAATACAAATATCTAATAGCATGTATCATGTTTGCTTTAAATTTTCCTTAATACACATATTTGGAACATGTGTCAAATACTTTATTTGATAAATAATTGATGTGTATTTAATAAAATAAAGTATTTAATCTAAATACACACTAACTAGTAAATGGCCGAATAACCCTTTAATCAAGTATCTTCTCGTTTAACCGTTAAACGATTTATAAATAATCAATAATATTTATAAAAGTTGCCCTAGTGCTCTACGAGTATATTTCATTAGTGAGACTCTCTAGATTTAGGTATATCCATCATGAAATCCAATTTCATATCCATAATCTACCCTCTCGTAAATTATGACGACCATGGATAAACTCGATGAACCATACAGGTCGAGGTCATCGCATACGTATAATCCATCCATCACAGGTATCCTGATTATCCCAAAGATATAGATAAAAATGTCAAATCTCTATAGGTATAATCTCGTTGACTTATCTATTAGCAATCTCTTAAAATAAAGCTTAGAACTTATTTCTACAGTGTATCTGTTGGACAGTTATGACCCATAGCGTCACTATTTGTACAGATCATGGTGTTGTTGTACAAATTAACTATGTGACAAAAGAGATTGCTTTTTTATCATTTGTGATTAGATCACCAAGATGTATAAATGATAGGAGGTCCATATGATTTGTTCCTGGATTGAGATGATATGAGACAGTATCAGTTCACGAAGGATAAATCATTAAATATCCCTAGTCAGAGTATTATCGAGATTGTACATCGATAATGCGTAAAAGACTAGTATTACACTTGTGCGCGTTGTGAGGGCATACCGACATAGTTCTCATATATTTGGGTATATGATACTCATGCAAGTGTAGTAGGAGGTTGTGCTTTATCGATGGTATGGGAAACAGCTTCACTCTGGATAGACCCCCTTGGAATTCCATTGGTAGTATGATTATATGTCTATGGAAGTCCGAAATTAGGGTAGGTGTATTTGGTCTTAACCTGAGACTTGCACCGCTAATACTTGCGACAATCAATATGCTTTGGTTTTGGTCGTCCAGGGCTTTAACCGGTTCTGTGTACGCCTCTTCTGGGTATATTGAGAATCATAGTGTGTTGGGTGTGATGTCAAGAAGGAAGTATCACTCCAGTCATAGTGGAGATGATGTCACGTAGGATACGGTACTAGTATTCTTAAGTACTGCAGTCACCGGGATATTATGACTAGGTCATGTATATCCGATAATAGAGACTAGTTACCAGACATCCGACATGTGCTTCGTACGGGGCAGACATAATTCCAGCCCTAGGCCTAACACGTGACATCCGATACTGGATCGAAATACGGAATACTACGTATACTACGCCTGATATAGATCCTTATATTCTTGTAAGGATATTTCTGGAGAATTGGGTAGGCATGGCGCTTTGCTAGAAGCCAACCTTGTCTTGTAAATCGGTATAAACGTAGTACTAGGTACTTACGTGTTCGGATAGTTCGACGACCGAATTTACTGCCAACATATCCGAGGATCACATGGGTTGATTCCCGAAGATTCACCGGTGATGTATGACTCGCACTTTTATTAATCTGGGATTAATTAGATGAGAGAGAAAAATAATATGTGATTAATTGCGGAGATATTTTATCTAGGATAAAATATCAATAAAAGAGAGATAACGATTAATTTGGAATTAATCGATAAATTAATATATTCGATATATTAAACAAAATTGGATTTCGACGCGGAATTAAAATTAGATTTTAATTCGGGCAAATGAGTTAATTTAGAATTAATTCGTTAGCGACGTGAATAATGATTTCGCTAGGCATAATCATTTAATTGCGTCGCAATGGAAAATTCGTTAATTTGGAATTAGCGAACCCGAGCTTGGGATTGTTTGCGAGCGCATTCGCATTTCGAATTCGAGTGCGGCACGCAATTCAAATCAATCGTCAAATCATTAGTCACTTTGAGTGATGTGACAATTGTCACTTGATTGACATGAGTGATGTGAATAATTGATGGAAGTGGTTGGAATTTATTGCCTTGACTTTTTGTATTTGAAAAATCAATTATTTTGATTTTTGGTAATGAAAAATTGTGTATTAGATACACAAAAGTAAATACAAAATAAACTTCCATCATTCTCTCTCTTGATTCTCGGTTTGGAGCCAAAATTTCCTCTCTTCTTCACGCCCATTTGGGATGTTTTTGTTCTGGTTTTTCTGGGCAAAAACCGTGAGCAATGGAAGCAAAGTGTGGTGTTTTTGTGGCAAAAACATCAAGAGCTAGCACTCCGAGAGACATGCGAAGGTGATAGGGAAGTCCACCCATGAGCTTGGAATCACCATGACAAAGCTTGGAGCTTGGAAGATGATCCAAAGCCGAAAATAGAGGAGCCATGACAGTGAACTGCCGTGACCAAGTATGAGCAGAAAAAGAATTTTTTGTTTGTTGCCGTGTCGCTCAACCGATCGATGTGAGTATTCCAAAACTCCATCGTTGTATTGACTTTGTATTTTCATTTCTTGAAATGATCTTGGGATGCTTAGAGAACTCCAACAATGGTATCTATGAGCAAGGTTGAGCATGAAAATATAATAGGGTTAAAATTGGGTAAAATGAATTTGAGCATGATTTAATGAAATTGGATACTTTAGTATGCTTAAATGTTGTTGAATTGAAGATTGATTGGATCAATTTCAATAAATATTGTTTGGAACAATTTTGCCCAAATTTTATGGCTTGGCCGAAAATGATGAGTGCCATAATGTCTTGGATTTTTTTATTTTGATTCATTGGATGAGTTAAAATCATTCGGGAAATATTGATTGTGGATTCAATTGGATTGAAATCGAAATCGATTTGAAAAACCCCTATATTGCCGAGACTTGTAGCATGTAATTGGGTTTGATTTTTTGTTAAATTGTGTTGGACATGATTTAATGATGATAAGCATGATTAATTAGGCTAATTTGGTATTTTGGAAATATTGATTTGGGTGATTAATTGTGTTATACACTTTAGGTAATTAAATTGTGAAATTGGATTTTGTAATTTAATTTAATTGGGCTTAAATTGGATTTGGGCTTGAAATGTTGTAATTGGGCTTATTGGGCTTGGTTATACCAAGTTGGGTTTAGGCTAAATTGGTTGGATCCAATTGGGCCCAAAACCGCTTCCATAAAGCCCAAATGCGACTAATGGACCTTTAAAGTTTAATTGGGTCTAATGGGCCTAAATTGATTTCTAGGCTTATGGGGTTACTCCTTGATTGGGCTTTGGTTATTGGGTTTGACCCGAGTTGACCAAAAGTCCACGCCTTAAGAAATTAATTGAAAGCCCATTGGACTTTAATTAAATAAACGTTGGACGTTAATCGGACTTTGAGACCCGTAACGATTAAATTTGGAATTTAAGTCGTAAAGGTTTATTAATAAAGTGTAGTATTTAATTTAGAATTAAATAGCGAATTAGTATTAAGTACAAAGTGAATTGGATTTAATTATGTATTTTAATATAATTCAAGAATTCATACTTTGAGTACTTATTCGCTAAATGAGTTTGACTCGCACAAAATCAAATCGTTGTTTGAACATTGGATGGTCACTAAATATCAGATTAATTAATTTGATTGGATTGATTGATAACATGCTTGTGTGATACATGGTTGCGATGCATGAATAATGTATATCGGATGGATATTAGATGGGTGGGGTAATTTTAGAAATTGTTGTAATAAATTTGGAATTTATTAATTGGACCTGCGTGTCCAGCCTTATTACCTCCTTATTCTTTGTATTCTCTTCTCACCTATTCCCCTCAATATAAATGAGGTTTCTTTAGAAGTGTAGTGTAACGGGTATAAGCAAATACTTGTGCTAGCGGAAGAGAGGAAATGGAGAGATTTGATCTAGGATCAATGTGTAAAGTATTCATCCGCATATCATTATTATTTTATTATACGCGCTTTATTATGTATTTAGAATGCATGTTTAAGGGTGTATAATGATGAGACCTTAACAAAGATAATAAATTGGTTGCCAATTTGCACTCGAAAAACCCTCATAAAATATTAAGCGTTTTTCCTTCCATTGTGTGATCCTTACTCAAGATCTAAGACGACATTGGTTTGTTGGCCAAAGTCAATGCGTTTGTCCGTCGAGGATGTGTTTGAATCACGAGAGCTTTGTTCCATATTGGTGTCTTGTCCAAGTTGTGGTTTGTTGGCCAAAGTCAAGACCACTTCTTGTCCATCGACATTGATTATGAAGCTTTCCACGGTCAATGGGTCACGCTTAACTGGGATCACTAAGTTTGTTGTGCCAAAGCGAAGGCTTAGTTGATTCAGAGGAAAAAGATTAGGTAATATTTTGGATATATTGGCATATATAAGATATATGTTTCGGACTTAGATGTCCCCCTACTGGATCTAGGAATTGGATTGGATCCAATTGATCTTAGAGATCTGCCTAGTTAATTATCATACAATTTTTTGGCCAAAGTCAAGATTGTGTGATATTTAACAGGATCCTAGCCCACTAGGAAACACGGTTTCCCGAGTACTCGACAGAGGGTTAGAGGCTCGCCGAAAAATAGTGGGAGGCAAGAATTGAATTTGCAATATTCGTTTAATTACTTGCCATACGCGCTCAAACAAATATCATTCGTCAAATAAATTAAATGTTAGTTGGACTAATATTTAAATTGTTGTTTTAAAACAGTTGGACTGTATTCAAACAATTAAATTATAGTTGATTAAAATAGTTGGACTTTAATAATCATTATAATAAATAGTACCTAAATCGTTGATTAAATAGTTGGACTATTAGAATCAAGATAAAATTGAAAGACTGACATTTAAAACATAATCCTAGGGAAAATGTATTTAAATGGTTTAATTTTTCAAATTGGGAATAAAATTTCAGGATGGTCCTGGAAACTAATAAGTTACTTTATTTGATAAAATAACATATTAAGCCTAAGCCTAGACTTAAGTAAATAGTAGAGCATGATCTTTGGAAGATTCATGTGATGATAAATTTAGTGCTTAATCCATTAAGCTTGCCGAATAAACTCCTTAATTTCTTTGTCATAACTAAGGGTTAGATCCTTAAAGTATGATAAAGAAATTGAAGGATCTTAATAAATCTATACTTAGATTTTAGAAGTACTAAATTACAATACTAAACTCTTGGAGAGTTAATGACTATTCTCAAGGAGATAAAGTCAAAGTTTGCAATTAGGCAAGTAGCGCAAGGCGCACCTTACTTCAATATTCTAGAAACCCAAGGCTTGGCCAAAGGCTACTGGAATGTGAAAAGGGCAAAGGCAAAATCATTATAATCTTCTGGGAAGATAAAGGACATATCCCAAAATGTCTGCCTAAATTATGGCAAACAGGATCACGGAAGCGTGACTGCCGTTTGGACAAAGCAGACATGAAGGAACCGAAGATGGGGCAAGGCTCTGACTTCAAATACGTTTGTCATAATTATGTTCATAACTAGTATTAAAAATTGGATTTTAAAAACTTAGTGTGTTACATAAATATGTACTGATGTTCAGAATCTGCTATGAGCAGGATATTGACTTCAGTGGAGATTTATCTGCGAATCAGAAACGGGACGAAAGTCGCTGTTTTGACCGTAGATACCTGAATTTAGGGACTACCCTTCGGGTGTGTACTTCAATTAGTAAAGTGTTAAAATGTAACTAGTTTGACTAGAAACATTATCTCTATATCAGTGTTTTATCCGTTGCGGATATACCTTTATATTCTAGAACACTAAAGTGTTTTATTTTATAAAGATGATATTGAGATAAACACATTATATGTGAATAACAGAATTTATATTTTGAATATAAATAAATCTCAAACGTATAACATGACAAACAAATAGCTCAAACTGATTTGATCAGGAGAAACATATTGTGGCATTGTTGTCTGGGACATAATTAAACAAGAATCGTATATCCACACTTTTGAAGAGTGGGTACTAGGACAAATTTGATTCTATTCAAATAAAGTCTATGAATCTAGTTTATTAGGCAAAGTGCCTAAAACACTATTTATTTGGTAAAAGTGCAAATTCCACCGATCTGTTAGCCCTAGTTCATAGTGAAGCAATTGGGCCCATGTCAAGCTAGGCTAGAGGTGGATATGAATATTTCGTGACCTTTATGGATGTAGCATCGCGTTATGGTTATGTGTTTCTTTTGAAACACAAATCAGAAACTTTTAAAGTTTTGGACACTAAATAGACAAACAGATCGGCTAAAGTATTAAACCATCACGGTTAGATCATGATGAAAATACTTAAGCGATAAGTTTCTAATATACTTGAAAGAGTATAGTATTATTTCAATGAGGACTCCTCCCGGAACACGTCATTTTGACGGTGTTTCCGAACAGAGTAACCGAATTTTGTTAGACATGATAAGGTTAATCATGAGTCGCTCTGAGCTACCATTTCCTTTAACGGATACGCATAAATAGTGCATAACTTATTTTGAATAAGGTTCCATAAAAATCTGTTTGACAGACTTCATATTAGATATGAACATGAAAGAAACCGGGTTTCTCATTCCTGATTATTTGGGATGCTAAGAATATGTTTGGATGATACCAAACTAAAACCCAAATTGGATAAGTGCCAAGTTGTTGGTTATCCTAGGGAAACCAAAGTATAGTACTTATACAACTCACTAGAGGACAATGTAATTGTTGCTCACCATGCGGTTTTCCTAAGAGGAATACCGATATGCAGTGGAAAGTGGGAGGAAAGTAAAACTCGATGAAAATTGGAGTAATACTATTCCAGGCACCGAATCTTAATGGAACACATATAGTTCATCAAGGATGAAACTATACCATAATCTTCGAATACACAAGAACCGCGTAAGTCAAAGAGAGTCAGAAAACAACATGGGGTATGGGTTTCTTATCTCACCTCATAAAGATGTCAATCTTATTGAGGTATACCAACTGACTACGTATTAGGAAGTGATACAAGGTATCAACTCCCTAATTATGGCAAAGTGCATTGACATCCGTAATGGATTCCATGTATATCAACCAGTTTAGACACTAGTTGTTGTACCGTAAGGCATTGTGCCTACTGGTACTATAAGTCTTCAAGGAAGACATACATGGATGGAAACATACCAACGTATAAAGCTAGGCTTTTAGCGGAAATGTATCGTTATCAACATTGTGTTGATTACGATTTAACCTTTTACCTGTTGCCACGGTACATACATTTGGATAATGCTTGCTAATACTGCATGTTTCATTTATGAAATATGTCAGCTGAACGGGAAAATCGCTTTCCTTAAAATGAAACCTTTTGGAGGATGTTTACAACATCCTATTGGTTTTATCGTAACATAACTAGCAAACAAGGTTTGCAGGTTATTCGATCCTGTGGATTAAAGTAAGCATAAGTTCTTGGAATTATCATTTTGATGTAATCATAATAGTTTATGATTTAATTCAAAAATAAATGATTCTTGTGTATATAAGGAGGTTAGTGGGAGCGCACTGACAATAAATGTCCTATAAAATAATGATAATATGTCATTTCTTGGAAATGATATTCCCATAATAATCGGTGAAAGCTAGGCTTTCGAGAAAACACTTCGAGAAATCGGACATTGAAAAATGTACGCGACCTGGTGTCTCATACGCTTTGAGCATATGGATTCACAATCAGGCCAATCCATGTGATAGTCACTGGATTGATATTAAGAACATACTTTAGTTTCTTAGAGAACTAAGGATGATGTCTTATATTATGGAGAAGGAAAACTTGAAGTGACTGGGATCACTGTTGTATGTCTCTTAACCGATAAAACGACTATAAGTCATAACAACAGTACTACAAAGTTTGAATAATGGTACACTGAGCTGAAAATCTTCCAAGCAAGATACTGTTACCGAATAAACAACAAATGCGAATTATTGCTGCAGCTGAGGCAGCAATAGAAGCCATTTGGGTCGATAATAAATCTAATTAGATTAGATATAGTTCTGTTAGCAGCTGAGCTAGGCTACAACGCAAGCTAAAGAATTAATGGTCTCATCAACGATCCAGATACATACTTCGATATTCATCTAATTCGTTCGGATCATACATCGTGGTGATGTGAAGATCGTATAAATCACATCAGATGATAATCATGCAAATCTGCTGACAAAAACCTTTCCTCAAAAGTTTGAGCCAACTATACATAGTTCGGGTGTAAGACACTCGAGTCACTGGCTATAGGCCAAGTGGGAGATTGTTGGACAGTTATGACCCATAGCGTCACTATTTGTACAAATCATGGTGTTGTTGTACAAATTAACTATGTGTCAAAGGAGATTGCTTTCTTATCATTTGTGATTAGATCACCAAGATGTATAAATGATAGGAGGTCCATATGATTTGTTCCTGGATTGAGATAGTCAGAGTATTATCGAGATTGGACATCAATAATGAGTACAAGACTAGTATTACACTTGTGCGCATTGTGAGGGCATAACGGCATAGTTCTCATATATTTGGGTATAGGATACTCATGCAAGTGTAGTAGGAGGTTATGTTTTACCGATGGTACGGGAAACAGCTTCGCTCTGGATAGACCCCCTCGGAATTCCATTGGTAGTATGACTATGTGTCTATGGAAGTCCGAAATCAGGGTAGGTGTATTTGGTCTTAACCTGAGACTTGCACCGCTAATACTTGCGACAATCAATATGCTTTGGTTTTGGTCGTCCATGGCTTTAACCGGTTCTGTGTACGCCTCTTCTGGGTATATTGAGAATCGTAGTGTGTTGGGTGTGATGTCAAGACAGAAGTATCACTCCAGTCATAGTGGAGATGATGTCACGTAGGATATGGTACTAGTACTCTTAAGTACTGCTGTCATTGGGATATTATGACTACGTCATGTATATCCGATTATAGAGACTAGTTACCAGACATCTGACATGTACTTCGTACGGGGCAGACACAATTCCAGCCCCAGGCCTAGCACGTGATATCCGATAGTGGATAGAAATACGCAATACTACGTATAATACGCCTGATATAGATCATTATATTCCTGTAAGGATATTTCTGGAGAATTGGGTAGGCATGGTGCTTTGCTAGAAGCCAACCTTGTCTTGTAAATCAATATAAACATAGTACTAGGTACTTACGTGTTAGGATAGTCCGACGACCGAATTTACTGCCAACATATCCGGGGATCACATGGGTCACTTCCCGAAGATTCACCGATGACGTATGACTCGCACTTTTATTAATCTGGGATTAATTAGATGAGAGAGAAAATTAATCTAGGATTAATTACGGAGATATTTTATCTGGGATAAAATATCAATAAAAGAGAGATAATGATTAATTTGGAATTAATCGATAAATTAATATATTCGATATATTAAACGAAATTGGATTTCGACGCAGAATTAAAATTAGATTTTAATTCGGGCAAATGAGTTAATTTAGAATTAATTCGTTAGTGACGTGAATAATGATTTCGCTATGCATAATCATTTAATTGCGTCGCAACGGAAAATTCCTTAATTTGGAATTAGCGAACCCAAGCCTGGGATTGTTTGCGAGCGCATTCGCATTTCGAATTCGAGTGCGGCACGCAAGTCAAATCAAGCGTCAAATCATTAGTCACTTTGAGTGATGTGACAATTTGTCACTTGATTGACATGAGTGATGTGAATAGTTGATGGAAGTGGTTGGAATTTATTGCCTTGACTTTTTGTATTTGAAAAATCAATTATTTTGATTTTTGGTAATGAAAAATTGTGTATTAGATACATAAAATTAAATACAAAATAAACTTCCATCATTCTCTCTCTTGGTTCTCGGTTTGGAGCCAAAATTTCCTTTCTTGACGCCCATTTGGGCTGTTTTTGTTCTAGTTTTTCTGGGAAAAAACCGTGAGCAATGGAAGCAAAGTGTGGTGTTTTGTGGCAAAAACATCAAGAGCTAGCACTCCGATAGACATGCGAAGGTGATAGGGAAGTCCACACATGCGCTTGGAATCACCATGACAAAGCTTGGAGCTTGGAGGATGATCCAAAGCAAAAAATAGAGGAGCCATGACAGTGAATTGCCGTGACGAAGTATGAGCAGAAAAAGAATTTTTTGTTCGTTGTCGCGTCGCTTAACCGATCGATGTGAGTATCCTGTAACTCCCTCGTTGTATTCACTTTGTATTTTCATTGGTTGAAATGATCTTGGGATGCTTAGATAATTCCAACAGTATCATGGGCCTATGGATCTAACTTATATTGAATACCTATGCTATATACACAAAACTGACGGATCCTATCTTGATACACACATGATATCATGAGGATCAGTCCACACTCAACGAACAGGCGGAGGTCTGCTCTATATAGATCGGTGACGTGACTGTCATCAAAGTGTAGAGGATACCTCATACATCCATAGTGACGCTTCCCAATGTCAATTACAAACTACGTTGTAACTGCGCACTATGTTGTAACTCCTAGGGTCTTTTTCTAATATATACATATCACTAAATCATATTTATTTTCAATCTAATCATAATTAGATCGAATACGTATATAAAAAATAAGAGGTGCTTCCATAAATAAGTAATATTATAGAAAAATGGATTGTTCGTATTCATGATCAGACATAAATATGATCTGGATTGGCACTCCGAGCACCAACCATAACATATCGATGTCATTTGTATGCCTAACTAGAGTCATGAGTGTAAAATCATGTCATTGGGGCGTTACGTATTGTCGTCCCCCAAACCATGCCACTACTTTTCCCTGAAATCTAGTGGTCTTGGGGCATTACGTATTGCCGTCCCCAAGCCACTGAACTAGAGCCGGGGTGAGAATCTATGCTACCCTCCATACTCTAAATCTAGGATCTATGGGCATTTGTCACCCCTAGTCCTAAATTGCATGTGCTCACGATATCTGAATCCGTCAACTCCGTATCTGAGTCAAGTTATATATTGAGGTGGGTTTTTCCTCCATGCCTCGAAAACATAAAACCATGCTTTTGTATCACCACTTTTCTAAATCATTTTTCAAAACATTCTTACTCAAATCATACTTGAAAGTAAACTTGGCTAACACCCTAAATGCGGAAAAGTAAGTCTAATATGAAAAATAACATAATAAAAATCAACTTAAGGGAAATGTATCCACTCATATATTTAGAGTCCTACTAACGTTACTTCACTTAGCTGAAGGATTTTGTGGCTCCTGCGATGACCTTTTAATGGTAACTTAATTAGAATACGAATCGTAGAATATATTTTGAAACTATCATCACTATATGATATTCTATGTTTGTAGCATGATAAATTTTATGTATATAAGGTGATACGAAACCTTTCAGGTGGTCTCTAATATCCCGAGTTGAAACTGGATTGGTTAAAATTTAATACTGAAAAATGGTCTCGCATCGCGATGCTGATCGATGCGTGTCGCGATGCTCACACGGGTAGGGTTGAGGCAGAAGGTTTCCCATGTATCCCAATGTCAATCTTACCAAGATGTATCTCACACCCTCACACTATATTTATACATAAATAATTCGTTAACTTCAATATTTAGCATGCCAAAACAACACTCCATCATCAATTTAACTCTTTAATCTCATAATCCATCTTAGTTCAACCTTAGGATTTCTAAAAATTTAAATCTTTTTTATAATCATTTCTATTCTCATTTTGCCACTAAAATAAATCCTTAGTAAGTCAATAATATTAATATAGCATCATATCATCAAAATTCCTCAATTCAAGATTTGGGTCAAATTGCTCTTACCTCATTTCATTTGATTTTCCTCATCCTACAAGTCCTTCATGGTTGCTTTCCTTCTTCTTAATTTGTTATGGAAAGGTTTGATTTTGTTTCCCCATTTTTTCCTTCTTCTTTCTTCTTCTTCTTATTCTCTTTTTCTTCTTCTCTTCTCACGTCTCTTTCTCTTTCTCTAAACATGTTATGGATTTATGAATAGTGTCCCTTATATATAATGGGGCTATTTGGCTAATTTTGCAAACTTTTAAAATGGAAAAGTTAGAATTTTTGAGATAGTTTGAGAATTCTCTAGATTGGTCCACGAACACTATTCATCTGAAATTTGGAGTTACATTTTCAGCCTATTTGTGATTCGAATTTAGAAAAATATTCAACGCATAAGTTGTAGGTCGCGATCTTAGATTTTCGACGATATAAAATTCAGAAAAATTGGAGTTCGTATGAGAAAGTTATGGTCTGAACACCATGGGTTGTCCGGAGTGAAACATCATATAGTTTCGTATCGGGATTTTGAGGAGTTTATCAATTGTCCCCAAAATTACTTCATGAGTGTGTGTGTGTGTGTGTGTGTATATATATATATATATATTCAAACATAATTTATATTATGTAACACTCGTCCCATAATGTAACGGTAGTCGAGATTACCGGTCGTTACAAATTCGCCCCCCTTAAATATGATTCGGCCTTGAATCCCTTCTGATGTTGAACTGTTTAGGCCCAACTTGGTTTGAAGGTGTCTAATCTCTACTACTATTATCTTCCTCTATTTTCTTTATACTATCTTGCTCGAGGACTTAATACTATGACTTTCGGGAATCTATTACCTCGATATACTCCATTTGTTTCTTGTAGATGAAAGCTCAATCCTATGGGTTTGTACTATATCTTTAGATTTCCCGTAAATGTGTCACTCTTTAATGAAAGTTATCCTTCATAAAGTTTTATATGTCTCTTGTTTCATACTATATAACATCTTGCAGGGTGCACTAGAGATACTCCATTCCTCATGATCTGGGTTTAATTTCTTCTTCCTGTTTGGTACTTTCTGACTATATGTTACTTAATTGTATACTTAACTTGTAAGTACCTAGTTAAATTTCATGCATCTCACAACTGTTCTAATTGGTTCATTTCTCATTAGCCTTAAACTTTTGTTATTCTTCACATTTAAGGTGTCATTATTATATTTCGTACCACAATCAATGACTCTCGTTTTCCTCTGACTTGAGTATACCTCAGGTTTTTCAACTACTCTTTATAATGTAACTGTTTTAATGATCTTATAAGGTATATCTTACTAGATATCTCCTTAGCTTCTCATACTAGATCTTATGCTAATATTCATTATCATATCTTAGCTAACTATTTGACCCATTTCCTTTTCTTTTTACTAGGCTCCCACTGCTCATGAGCTCTTTCCTTTGATTTCTCACGTTTTCAACTGTCTATGGATTTAGGACTTCACAACTCACGGCTAACTTCTTCATGTACTTTCTCTGTCAATTGATAGCTTTCATACTTAGGACGTTACATTACTGTAGTTTTCTCTAGTGATCTTCTCGTTTGGCTAAGGAGTTCTAGGGTAAGATATCTATACCAAGCCTGTATGTATACATCTTTATATTAAAACTATGTTCTTTATTATTAATGTTGGCACTGGTTATACTGTTCTGGTTTACTCTTCTGTACCTTTGATTTCTTTACTAATATAAGTACGGTTACTATCTTTTACATTGACTATTCTTTCCTTGCCTACTTGCACTTTAGTATACTCCACCTTCAATTATGCCTCGGATCTTATCCTGTCAGGTGCAATCCGGGTTTCAACAATATCAGTATTTATAATTTTCTTGGTTGTCTTTAGGTTATTCTTCAATAAATCTCTTTTCAAGTCATCATATGCATTGTCCTTAATGGTGCGTTGCGAAAGGAAACATACGGATCATTATCATCCATCTTTCTCCCCTTACTCATATAATGAAATTCCAGTCTTATCCCAACTTTGAAAAGCTTACTATTCTGTAGTACCATTGACAATCTACCTTATCATCAAACACTTCTATCATTATTAATCTGATATCTCTTTATATTGTTGTGTTATCTCAATAGTTCCTCTTTCACCCTTTTTCTTAATGTCCTTTTTTGTCCCATTTCCAGTTCTCAACTATTTATGGAATTTCTGGTTCCTCTGTATCTGTCTTTTTATCTTGAGAGGTATCATCTTTCAATCCTTCTTACCTTACTTTAGGATATGTACTCCATTATGATTTCACTTGTCTCTGGGGGTATCTTGAGGCGATCAGCAAGGTCTATCTTAGCTACTATGGTGTAACGAAGGTTGGGTTTGGTCCCGAAACTTTTCTGGTGGTGGTAGTCTCACTAGCTACCCATGTTGTGATTGTACTTGCTGTTTATCTATAAGCTTAGGACTCCCGGGTTTACCCATCTGGCGTTGGATCTCGCATTAAGGTTCTTCGGCTAGATACTACCTGAGTTTCCTTTTGCAACTTCATTCCTGATTCATTTTCTAACTTATCAATCATACTACTTATTATTGTGAACCTTCTCTAGAGTCGTGCTCTCTAAATACTCCATCATGTAGCCTTTGTGCTTCTTCTTACTAGTTTCTGTTGTTTAACTATATTAAATCGTTACTATCTCTCAGAATCCTTCTACACTTCATTTGTTATTTCTCCTTATAAAATTTTCTCCAGTACATAGATGTCATTCTCATCTCAATTCCCTAAACTCCTTATATCTTTACTCTCCTGGAAACTCCATCAACTTCGATTGTTTAGGACATCTCTATTAAATTCTTTGATTCAGGTTCTATTCTACATCTAGTTTCTTCTTCTCAATACGATGAGACTCTTTATAAGTTATATACTATATTCTTGAGAGTCGATCTCTCTGGTCCATTTGCACTTTTGAGTGTTCGCTCCCGTAAGGGTTTCCACTTTAACAATGGTTTTTAGTTTTGGTTCGGCTCACTATGACATCAAACTATTATATCTCATGCTTCTTATCTATGTTCCGTGGAATTCATTAATTTGGCTGTCTATCTGTCTCGCGGTTCATCTAATTTGTCAAATGCACTTCTTCATTGATTATTCTCCTTACTGAGCTCTAAGTAGAGGGGTGAATATATATATATATATATATATATATTCCATAGGGGATTTGTGAATACACATTTATATTATTTACTATTTGTTTCATTGGAAGCTACATCAATTATTCCTTGTCTTAAAGTTTCTTGATATCTATTAATCAACCCAAAGTCATCATTACTTACTGTCCTCAAGTTACATTATCTATCCTTACTATGTAGAGTGAACTTCCTTATTTACGAGTCGTATCCTTTTGAATTGTTCCCATATCTTATCTCTTGGTTTTAAGTCATATTATCAAGGCTAGTGGTGGCTCATTCTTCTGGGCTACTTCTTAGATTTCTGTTTTCTGCTCTTGCGATAGGCTACAGCTTTTCTATCTAATCTTACAGTCCATATTGTTAAATCATGTGTGTTTCCGATCTCACAGGTCTTTCTTTATGCTTACTAGTACTGCAACTTGTTAATCACGTCCTAAGCCGAATTTTACCTTCTTTAGCCTAAGCGGCTGACCGCGCGTAAACACACACGTATAACGCAAGCGCACGTATCGTTCAAGTAGTATAAAAATATCGATCTCACGAGGACTTAATTCCTACTGTTGTTATTAATTGTTGAATCTATTTATTTACAAATATCTAATTAAATGGAGAAGAGAATGATTGTTTGATTGGTTGAAAGTGGTTTTACAAAATAAATAAATAAATAAAAAGACAAAAGAAAATACTAAGGAAAATAACAAAAGACACAAATATCTAGGGTTGTGAATCCTTCTAATATCTTTTAAAAGATGAAGTGATTATTTTATGTTTGTGTAATAAATCAGTTTACTAACCTGGAACACTAAATTATGCAAAAGCCTCTGTCGATGGTCAGACGCAAATACCCAGTTTAACCCAATTGAACCATATGTCTATGTCAACCAAATTATCTTGATTCATTAAGTTTAAGTTCCAATTATGGCTACCCCCACCCGACAGGTATATTCCTATCCTGTAAGGAAATCTATTAAAGGGTTATCTATCCTCAAGGAAGATCGTGGGCTATTAAGTCTAAGGCTGAAACCTAAAATCCCTATGTCTAGTTCATTTTAGATTTACCACATCAATCTTATTGGTGATCAGACAACAAGAAGCATTAAGCTTAAGACTTAATAAGTAAACCTTTAAATTACCCAAACTATAAAATAACTCCTTATAAACCGATGATATTAGAATTCATCACAACCACTGATAACTAACACATAACTAGGGCTACTAAAAACTTAAAAGTAAAAGACATAAAATAAAAATGCTGAAAAGTAAAAGACATAAAGTAAAAGCTGAAAAGTAAATTGCTGAAAATTAAATAAAGTAAAAGTACAATAAAAGAAAATGCTGAGGTAAGAGGATCCACTTTTATTACTTTTATTTTAGATATCTCCATTAATATAATATATTAACTTTGCATGATAATTACCAACCAGCCATATAGGCGGTATCCAGATTAAGTCAAATTAATAATTAATTACCAACCGACCAATCAGGCGGTATCCAGTTTAGTCAGGTTAAAACCAATTTAAATAATTACTAACCGACCAATATGGCGGTATCCTCGTTAAGTCAGGTTTTAACTAGTTTATATATTATAATTAAAGGAGATTAATCTAAATATTAGTAATAAAAGTTTTACCTTTTACCCCAGCAAAAGGGGAGTTACCTCCTCATTACTGAAAAGTAAAAAACTGAAAATTAAATAAAGAAAGTACTGTGCGTAAAAGTAAATTGCGGAAAGTAAAAACTGAAAAGTAAAGAAAAGAAAGTACGAAAGCGGAAATTAATTACTAAAAGCTATAAATAAACAAACAAGATACAATCTTCTTAGTATTCTTAAGGAATTCCTTAGAAGAAAGTATGAATTTTACAAATGAAATGGCTTGGTATTTATAGGCAAAATTTTACATCCATCAAATCATCCACCAAATTAATTATTAATTGCTCCACTAATTGCTCCACTAATTGCTCCACCAAATCCATTATTAATTGCTCCACTAATCTCTTATCATGTTTGGTGATGATTTGATAATTTTTATTATTTATTTATTAATTTATTTTTTGCTTTGAAAATGATTGAAAGTGACTTTAATAATTACACACTACACACTTCTGGATGGTTTATCAATTTCGGGCATGAAATTTTCAGAATTAGAAATTAATTTGTCTTTCCCATTTGTAGATCTTTGAGTCTTCTTTAATCTGGAACTTGAATCAGCTCAATCCGATATCTGAGTAAAAAGTTATGCCCAAAATACGACAGATGCGCAAAACTGGAATTTCCAAAACTGCACTTCGTCAAAACGCCCTTTCAAGTTTCCAATCTCCAAAATTAAAATATCAAGTCCAATAATTGCCATTATTTGACCCATATTTCATCCTAAATGATTTCATTGAGACCCGATATTATTTTATCTGCAAAATAAACTAAAACACATGAAAATGTTCATCAAACCCGAGAAACTAAACAAAATATTAAGTTAAAGGGGCGGTAAATATTGATATATTTTCCGCTCATCACACCCCCAAACCTAACATTTTGCTAGTCCTCGAGCAAAATAATAAAATAAAATTAAAATTAAACTAAGCCACTTTCGTAGGGATCACGGTTGCATTTAGCATATGCAACAAGCCTTTAAACCCTTAGGTGTCCCTAGTGGACGAGTTGTAGTCTCGTGAGGGCTTACAGCAACGATACCCACAAACGTTTTACAAAAGTAAAAAAAAATAATAAAACTAATGCACACAAAAGAAAAAAGACAAGAGAAAATAGAATAAAGAAGTTAGTGACTAATCAGGTGAAACTTCTACTCCAAGTCAATAGTTGTTTTGTTTCATTCTAAATTACAGAATAAGTAAATTCTCCGATTATATTTACCATTCTCCATATACACAACCAACAAAATATTAATCAACTCATTTTTGCCCACAACAGTCATAAGTGCAGTTGATAAGAGAGTAATATTTTTGTCCTAAAGTTCTATCAGATTTCACACCTTTTTGGAGCAATGAAATAATTTTTTCTCATTTTTCTGATTTTTTTCTTTGATTTTTTTTTTCACTATTTTTTATTTATATACAATATCTTCCATCTATGTAGCGAGTGTTGGGTCGGTAACTCCCAAACCAGTTGGCTTTAGGGCACCAGGTGTTAAGACACCCCTACGGACTTAATTACTCAGACTTCAGATATATATATATTTTTGCAGCATCTTCAATCCATGTAACGAGCTTTGGGCCAGTGACTCCCAAACCAGTTGGCTTTAGGGCACTAGGTGTTAAAACACCCTTACAGACTTAATAACTCGGATCTCAGACGTTTTTTTTTTTTTTACTCCATTGCTTTTTGAGATGCTTCCTCCAATTAAACTAGAGCACTGAATATTACAAACTTTTCAATTTTAACTCATGTCCGTATGTTACTATATATGTTGATAATACCTGTCAACTGAGCATATGAAGATCCATTTTAGTCCGTTTTAAGGAGAATTCACAAATTAAATAATTCAAAATGAAATAACAAAAATTAACTTGTTTCGAAATAGGTTTGAGATACGTCTCAGGAGTGGAAACTCCTTACTCAGCTATCTCTTACCAATTTCACATTTTTAGTCAAATTAAAAAAACACAAAAAAAACACAAAATATTTTTGTAATTTTTGAAAATTTTTCAATTTTTTTTGTTTTCGAAAATTTTTGGAAAAAAAAAAAAAACAAACAAACAAACTAAAAACAAGGTACTAATCAACTAATTCCCTCCCCCAAACCTAAATGAGACATTGTCCCCAATGTCTTAAACAGTAGTAGAAGAAGAGTTTAGAAGATAATACCTGGTTAGCTGAAATTCTACAATAAATTAAAGGTTAAGATCCAGATTAATTTGACGCCTCTTACCACGATCGTCTTCGAACCAATTTATCTTTGAAAGGATAGGGTCAACTTTTGGTTCATAGGCTATGAGTTGGTCTATTAGATCCGGAGCAGTTTGGCTGTGAAGAGGAGTTCTTTCAAGGTTTTGACACGAACCCATTTCTCCGAGCATCATCAAGAAACACACAAAGAAAATCATAAAATCCATCAACATTAAACAGTCCAAGTGGTTTCTGGTGTATGTTCAGGTTCGCCCAAGATAGTACAATAAAAATTTCCTCCAATGTGCCCAAGCCACCTGGCAAACAATAAAAGCATCAGCACGGTTAATCATTTCTACCAATCGTTCAGACATACCTGGCACGATCAGTTTCTCTCCGTTTGATGATCCAATAAGATTTGCCTCTGCCAAGGGTTTTGGGATGATTCCCAAAACATGACTGCCTCCTTCCTGTACAGCCTTTGAAACGATCCCCATAAGTCCAAGATTGCCTCCGCCATATATTAAGTGCATATTCCTCGCAGCTAAGACTGGACCCAATTCATGTGCTGCTTCTATGTATTGTGGCTTAGTACCAACACTACTACCGCAAAACACACAGATGTTTTTAACTCGTCTTCTTGAAGTGGCTTCCATTTTTTATGTATTTCTTTCTCAACTCTGGATGCCTTCAAAAGTGCAATGACGGGCTGAATTTATAGTACCTGAAAAATGGTGAGTAATAATAGCACTAATATCTTCCAAAGGACGATTGTTAGCTAAACAACAAAAGAGATCGTGAAAGGTCAAAAAGTATGGATCCTGTCTACGAAAATAAAGATAATTACAATAGAAAAGCGAATCAAAGCAATAATTAAGGCAACAGAATTGTGTACGCAATACGCCACTCGCTTAGCTTAGTATAAATTCATTAGGATTGCGTTTCAAGAATCCATTCATTATTCAGCCATCGCTAATGAATTAGCTTTCATTTTTGATTTTGCCAAACACCATTCCTTCTGTCTAAAAATGCTCCGTTTGTGCTTTTCCCTACAAAAATAACACACAAAATAAAAAAAAAAATTCTACAACATGTATACACAAAATATAAAACAGAAATTACAACAAATTGCATGGGTTACCTCCCTGCTAGCGCTAAATTTTTGTCTTCAGCCAGACGTGACTGAAATTCATCTGTTAAGGAGGTTTCAATGTCGTTTTAGATGTCCGATTAAAAAACAATCCCGTGAGCATTGCTTTTGAAGGGTCTCTTCCAACAGTAAGGTGGCAAAAAGAGTTTTGTCCCATTCAATGCTCGTGCCACATTTTTGCTCCTTGTTGTTCCAGTGGTTCCTGCAAAGAAAGAAAGAAAATCAGGAGGTCTTAGATGGTGCTTGACTTGGAATGGAAGTTCCATTCTGTCAAGCTTCTGGGTGATATCTTTGATTTGTACTCCCCAAAACAGCGATGTTTCTCCTGAATGCTCTGGATCTTTATTAAGGTCAGACATTTGCTCCTCCATTTGCTCTGCTTCTTGCTCCACCTTTTCTTCACAGATGAATTTTAAAATTTTTGTATTTAATTCTTCATCCGTCATCTGTGAAATACATGCTTCAAAATTGTCAACCTGAGGATGTAATGATGTTTCTGACATTAGGTTTTCATCCTCTGATATGACTGGAATGGTTGGCTCAGGTAGATCTTCATCAAACATCATGGTAAAGCATGCTCCAAGATCTTCATTTTGAGGATTGAAAATTTGATCCTCCGTTGTTGGTGCAGTTGGTACAAATAGATCAGCTTCATCCTCGTCAGAATCTGAATAATAAAAGTCAAATTGAGACTTTGCCGGTTCGGGCTCCTGAACTGATACCTCTGGTGTTGATACTGCTCAGCCTCCTCCTCTGTTGAAGTGTCATTGTGAAATGATTGGTATTTGAAGGCTTCATCAGTGTCATCTGAAACTGGTTCTTGAGGTATGTAGTCCTGGTTTTCTGTGAATTGTCTCATTTGATCTGTCATCATTGAAGGATTTCTGATTGTCTCTGAATTTGTGCATCTAATTGAGCTTCCCGTTCTACGAGCCAATCTTTGAGCATGTGAATCTTTGATGGTTCTGATTGTTGATGGAAATCATAGGTAGATGGTGGATAAGATGAAAAATGTGGTTCTGTGAAATGTGATGGCTCGTCATACCATGAAGGATCTTGATAGCTCTGCCACCCTAACGGTATATACATTGATCGCTCGGGTGGTTACCATCACATATCATACATCTCCCCATCTCGTTCTGTTGAGCAAATGTGGTATTGCTTGGTTCTGGCATCCAGTGATAATTGTTGGGCTGGACAACAGGCCTCGGAAAACCGGACTGTTGCGCCCAGATTTGGGGTGCATTTTCTTGTAAAGCTCGTAATCTCTCAATCTCCCAGTAGTGTTCCATTTTTCAATCACCTGAAAATACAATAAAGAAATAAAAATTACAGATAAAGATAAAGAAAATTAGATACAAGTAAATTAGATAGCTTCAAAATTAACAACTCAAGAAATATAAGTCCCCGGCAACGGCGCCAAAAACTTGACCGGCGTAAACACACACGTATAACGCAAGCGCACGTATCGTTCAAGTAGTATAAAAATATCGATCTCACGAGGACTTAATTCCTACTGTTGTTATTAATTGTTGAATCTATTTATTTACAAATATCTAATTAAATGGAGAAGAGAATGATTGTTTGATTGGTTGAAAGTGGTTTTACAAAATAAATAATAAATAAAAAGACAAAAGAAAATACTAAGGAAAATAACAAAAGACACAAAGATCTAGGGTTGTGAATCCTTCTAATATCTTTTAAAAGATGAAGTGATTATTTTATGTTTGTGTGTAATAAATCAGTTTACTAACCTGGAACACTAAATTATGCAAAAGCCTCTGTCGATGGTCAGACGCAAATACCCAGTTTAACCCAATTGAACCATATGTCTATGTCAACCAAATTATCTTGATTCATTAAGTTTAAGTTCCAATTATGGCTACCCCCACCCGACAGGTATATTCCTATCCTGTAAGGAAATCTATTAAAGGGTTATCTATCCTCAAGGAAGATCGTGGGCTATTAAGTATAAGGCTGAAATCTAAAATCCCTATGTCTAGTTCATTTTAGATTTACCACATCAATCTTATTGGTGATCAGACAACAAGAAGCATTAAGCTTAAGACTTAATAAGTAAACCTTTAAATTACCCAAACTATAAAATAACTCCTTATAAACCGATGATATTAGAATTCATCACAACCCCAGATAACTAACACATAACTAGGGCTACTAAAAACTTAAAAGTAAAAGACATAAAATAAAAATGCTGAAAAGTAAAAGACATAAAGTAAAAGCTGAAAAGTAAATTGCTGAAAATTAAATAAAGTAAAAGTACAATAAAAGAAAATGCTGAGGTAAGAGGATCCACTTTTATTACTTTTATTTTAGATATCTCCCTTAATATAATATATTAACTTTGCATGATAATTACCAACAGCCATATAGGCGGTATCCATATTAAGTCAAATTAATAATTAATTACCAACCGACCAATCAGGCGGTATCCAGTTTAGTCAGGTTAAAACCAATTTAAATAATTACTAACCGACCAATATGGCGGTATCCTCGTTAAGTCAGGTTTTAACTAGTTTATATATTATAATTAAAGGAGATTAATCTAAATATTAGTAATAAAAGTTTTACCTTTTACCCCAGCAAAAGGGGAGTTACCTCCTCATTACTGAAAAGTAAAAAAACTGAAAATTAAATAAAGAAAGTACTGTGCGTAAAAGTAAATTGCGGAAAGTAAAAACTGAAAAGTAAAGAAAAGAAAGTGCGAAAGCGGAAATTAATTACTAAAAGCTATAAATAAACAAACAAGATACAATCTTCTTAGTATTCTTAAGGAATTCCTTAGAAGAAAGTATGAATTTTACAAATGAAATGGCTTGGTATTTATAGGCAAAATTTTGCCTCCATCAAATCATCCACCAAATTAATTATTAATTGCTCCACCAAATCCATTATTAATTGCTCCACTAATCTCTTATCATGTTTGGTGATGATTTGATAATTTTTATTATTTATTTATTAATTATTTTTTGCTTTGAAAATGATTGAAAGTGACTTTAATAATTACACACTACACACTTCTGGATGGGTTATCCATTTCGGCATGAAATCTTCAGAATTCGAAATTAATTTGTCTTTCCAAGTTGTAGATCTTTGAGTCTTCTTTAATCTGGAACTTGAATCAGCTCAATCCGATATCTGAGTAAAACGTTATGCCCAAAATACGACAGATGCGCAAAACTGGAATTTCCAAAACTGCACTTCGTCAAAACGCCCTTTCAAGTTTCCAATCTCCAAAATTAAAATATCAAGTCCAATAATTGCCATTATTTGACCCATATTTCATCCTAAATGATTTCATTGAGACCCGATATTATTTTATCTGCAAAATAAACTAAAACACATGAAAACGTTCATCAAACTCGAGAAACTAAACAAAATATTAAGTTAAAGGGGCGGTAAATATTGATATATTTTTCGCTCATCAGCGGCCTTCTTGATCTTTCCTTGGATAATCTATTTTCCAATGTCTTCTATCTTTATCTTAGGATAAACTCCCATTAGGTATTATTATGATTATCTTCGTCTATGCAGAGAAGGATGGAACTAGCATCTTACGTTTTAGCGGACATCAATGTCCTCACTCTGGCATTTTGCATCCTGGTGGAGTCTATTACTCATGTAGGATAGGTATGAGATAGACTCCGTCAGAACAACATCCTTAGCTGGAATCACTAGGTAGCGAGGACTTTGGTAGGTTAGGCCTTATCTATATCAGTTCCTTCGGTTAAAGTAATTGATCATTTTTCTTTACGGCCTTCACTTTACTTGCTTACGGGTCTGGGTTTACGTATCTAAAACTCTACATCCTTTATGGCATATTATGTCTATTTTAACAGCTAATCCCAATTTCTTGTTTCTTTTATTTTTCTGTCTATTTTTCATAATTCGGGGAAAACTTGTTATCTCTACGAGGTATTTGAAGGCTATTGTATCTGTTGGAAAAATTTACTGAAAAGAAATAAATTTTATGAAAAGGAAAGAAAAGTTACTTGGGTCTATTGGATATTTTACTCTTGACCCAGGCTTATCCTATTCTCTTTACTACCATTAGATCGGATACCTCATTGTTTATATGTTTATGTATCTTTACCTCTAATTATTTCTGGTTGCTCCGGGCTTCTGTGCATCATACTATTCTTCTATATTTTTCTTCCCACTCTTTTATGTGGATATTCTCAGAACCTTACTATTTATTCTTATAACTTGTCTCAATTTCATGTTATTAAATGAAGATGGCTACGAAAGGATTCTCGGCTGGAACAAGAGTTACAATCACTTTATTAGAGAGAAAACTCAGATAACTTCATGAATGTTTAGTAACCTTTCTATAGAGCTTTGAATACGTACTTGAGGATCTGATACTGGAGAGGTAATGCCTCACATACTATTACCTCGAGTATACTATGTATACAAGACCCCAGCACTCTACCCACTGCAGTCACCGACTCCCTATACCATGCTCTAATTCCATCTTTGTAACATCCTCAATCCGGGAGATGCTACTGGTAGGGAATAGGCTGTACTATCCCCCTAACTACAAATAATATTGACACTCTTCTCAAATATAATTTCATATATGTAACCATTGCCCAAATCCACGACATAGAGCGTAAAATAAAATACATACGACTAAACAGACAACATCATATATCTTAATAACTCTTTATATGAATACTCATATGCAACTTTGTTCTGGAACATGACTTTACTTGACTTGACTGAACTCTATCTCTGACTTGACCTAGTGAACCCAAACACCCTAGTGACTGCCATCAGTATCCATCCTCCTGAGCTTGTCCTCCAGGCAACCTGTAAAACAGAAACACTGGGAGTGGGGGTTAGATCGTTAGAACGATCTAAGTGAGTGGACTATTAAAAAATAGGTATTAAAATGCTCTTTGTAAATCCATGATTCCAAAACAAAATTCATCTCAAATCATCTTTTCCAAAATCACTTACATTATCTGTAAACGGGTTCATTTCTGGAAATATTTTCTAAAAACTACTTCTGGTCTGTAACTCTCTGAAATCCTCAAATAATAGTTCCTTCTGGAAACTATTTCTTAAACCTTTCTTTTATGTAAATCTGTCGCTAAAAATACGATTCTGAAAATCATATTTCTGAAAAATTATTTCTGATTATCTGCTGAAAACCTGACGCATGGGGGCGTTACGTATCGTCATTGATGAGTGGTAAATCTATCACTATTTCCCACTCATTTAACCTAATATTTTGTATAGTTTCTTGAGTTTTGTGAATATTTTGATGTGTTTTGTGTTATTTTGTAGATAAATAAAGTTTCAGGATACTCTGGAGGTGATTTGGGCCAAAACAGTGAAAATTGGACGAAAATGGCATTTTGGTAATTTTCCACGTCGCGACACCTAACATGCGCCGAACAGTGCTAACGTGCGCCGGGTCTACAAATCAGAATCTGAGAAAAGTTTGACTTTGCTAACGTGCACCGTGCCACGTGTCACCATCACAACCGATCTGCTAACATGCGCCGTGCCACATGTCATCATCCTACGGTGCGGACAGTCGCCATCACCACATGTCGCCACGTGTCACTCCACATCATCGTCCACATCACCAGGTTGACCGAGTCAAACTACCACGTCATCGCCAGCCAATCAGGAAGTGCCACGTGTGGCAATTCTATGGTGCCGACAGTCACTTTGCCATGTGTCGCCACGTCAGCGCCACGTCAGCATCAATCATTGACTCTCTTATCCTTATCTGACATGTGGCGGATAAGAATCTGAGCCGACCAATCAAAAGCCACCACATGTCACAATAATTGAGCCCCAACCACCTTGCCACGTGTCACCTTATCACCTTATCCTGAATCTGCAGCCGACGAACCAGAGCGTGCCACGTCGACAAAATGGGTGTCGCGACGCGAGACCCTTACTGACGCCTATAAATAGAGCGCGAAATTCCAGTTTCAGATGTAGCACTCTCTCTCACTTCTTTGATGTAAAGAGGGAGTTTCTCTCTCTAGTTTCTTTTAGTTTTTAGTTTTTTAGTTTTGTAAATAATTTTAATTACGTTTTGTAATAATAGTAATTTACTTTCTTACTTTTTACAGTTTTTACTATTCACCATGAGGAGGTAACTTCCCCAGCTAGGGTGAAAGGTAATTCTTTTACTATTACTATTTAGATTAATCTCCCTTAAAAATAATATATTCACTATTTAAAATATTGACTTAAAAAGGATACCGCCATATTGGTCAGTTGGTAAATCATTTTAATCTGGTTTAAACCTGACTAATCAAGGATACCGCGAGATTGGTCGATTGGTAATTAAATTTTCTTACCGCCTATATGGCAGGTTTATTTTGGTACCGCCTTTATGGCTGGTTGGACTTAATTTGACTTAATCAGGTTACCGCCTATATGGCTGGTTGGTAAAATAATCACAAGTTAATATATTATATTAAGGGAGATATCTAAATAGTAAATAGTAAACAGTAAAAGTTGATCCTTTTACCTTAGCATTTTATTTTATTTTACTTTTCAACTTTTACTTTATGTCTTTTACTTTTTAGCACTTTTTGTCTTTTACTTTTAAGTTTTTACTAGCCCTAGTTATATGTTAGTTATCTAGGGTTGTGATGACTTCTAATATCACCGGTTTATAATGGGTTATTTTATAGTTTGGGTAATTTAAATGTTTACTTATTAAGTCTTAAGCTTAATGCTTCTTGTTGTTTGATCACCAATAAGATTGATGTGGTAAATCTAAAATGAACTATACATATGGATTTTAGGTTTCAGCCTTAGACTTAATAGCTCACGATCTTCCTTGAGGATAGATAACCCTTTAATAGATTTCCTTACAGGATAAACATATACATGTCGGGCGAGGGTATCCATAATTGGAACTTAAACTTAATGAATCTAGATAATTTGGTTGACATAGACATATGGTTCAATTGGGTTAAACTGGGTATTTGCGTCTGACCATCGACAGAGGCTTTCGCATAATTTCGTGTTCCAGGTTAGTAAACCGATTTATTACACAAACATAAAATAATCACTTCATCTTTTAAAAGATATTAGAAAGATTCACGAACCTAGATCTTTGTGTCTTTTGTTATTTTCCTTAGTATTTTCTTTTGTCTTTTTATTTATTTATTTATTTAACAATTCTACAATCAACCAAATCAATCAAGTAATCATTCTCTTCTCCCTCAATTAGATATTTGTAAATAAATAGATTTAACAATTAATAACAACAGTAGGAATTAAGTCCTCGTGGGATCGATATTTTTATACTACTTGAACGATACGTGCGCTTGCGTTATACGTGAGTGTTTACGCCGGTCAAGTTTTTGGCGCCGTTGCCGGGGACTTATTTTTCTTGAGTTATTAATTTTGAAGCTATCTAATTTAGTTGTAACTAATTTTCTTTATCTGTAATTTTTATTTCTTTATTGTGTTTTCAGGTGATTGAAAAAATGGAACATTATTGGGAGATTGAGAGATTACGTGCTTTACAAGAAGATACACCCCACATCTGGGAGCAATAGTCCAGTTTTCTGAGGCATGTTGTACAGCCCAACGACTATCACTGGATGCCAGAACCAAGCAATACTACATTTTCTCAACAGAACGTAATGGGGAGATGTGACATATGTAATGGTAACCACTCTAGAAATTATTGCGAATACAACTACCATCCAGGGTGGCAGAGCTATCAAGATCCTTCATATGACGAGCAATCACATTTCACAGGACCACATTTTCCATCTTATCCACCACCCACCTACAATGATCTTCATCAACAATCAGAACAATCAGATGATTGACATAATCAAAGATTTGTTCAAGAAACAAGATGAAAAGTTGGATACAATGCTTGAAACATTCCAGAATCAACTCGAAAGTATTCAGAGACAATCAGCATACATTCAGAGGATGACAGATCAAGTGAGATAATTAACAGAAAACCAGAGCTACATACCTCAAGGACCATTTTCAGATGACACTGATGAAGCCTTCGAATATCCTGAGATTCATCATAAAAATATAACAGAGAAGGAGGCTGAGCAGTATCAACAACCAGAGGTATCAGTTCAGGAGCCCAAACCAGAGAAGTCTCTATTTGACTTTTATTATTCAGATTCTGACGAGGATGCAGCTGATTTATTTATACCAACTGCACCAACAACGGAGGATCAAACTTTCAATCCACAAAATGAAGATCTTGGAGCATGCTTTTCCATGATGTTTGATGAAGATCTACATGAACCATCCGTTCCCATCGTATCAGAGGATGAAGACCTAATGTCAGAAACATCTTTACATCCTCAGGTTGACACTTATGGAGCATGTTTTTCACAGATGACAGATGAAGAACTGAACGAGGAAATCCTAAAATACATCTGTGAAGAAAAGTGGAGCAAGAAACAGAGCAAATGGAGGAGCAATTGTCAGACCAAATTGAAGGCATTCAGGAGAAACATAGCTGTATCGGGGAGTACAATTTAGAGATATTACCCAGAAGCTTGACAGAATGGAAATCTCATTCCAAATCAAGCACCATACGAGACCTCCTGATTTTATTTCTTTCTTTTCAGG